>BPLS01031335.1:0-25468 GCA_019656275.1 Rhododendron kiyosumense
CGACTTCAAAACTTCTTCGACATTCAACACTTTCAACAACAATACTCCGATTATTATGATCAGCACAAGAAGAAAGCACTTCAACAACTACATCAACGCAACTAACCCCATACGCACCAGCCAATGCGAACATATTTACAAAATCAGCATCATTATCAAGAACGCAATTGTCATGTCCACCTACAGCATACAAAAGTTGAAAACTACAGGTTTCCAAATTTGGCCACTTCTTAACCAGACTACGGACAACATCGTCAAAGCAGAAATCTCTTCTAACTGATATGACAAGAGTTTTTGAACCATATTTGCACAGAAGAACAATAGAGGATTCCATACTGGATATTTAACACCCTCTGCAAACAAAAAACGCAAACAAATATCATTATCTGTCTCGATCTGCCCTATTAATCTGCTCTAAAAAAATGAAAAAAAACGAACACACATTCAAATCGCACAAATGAACACACCACTCAAATGCAGAGAGAGAGACCTTCAAATCGCAGGAAAAAAAACGAGAGAGAGAGAGAGAGAGAGAGAGAGAGAGAGAAACCTTCCAATCGCGTTCACAGTGAGAAATCTTCGTCGGATCACAGTGAGAAACCTTCTTCAGATCACAGTGAGAAACCTTCGTCAGCAATGCAAACCTAAATCTCCAAACCAAACGAGAGAGAGAGAGAGACAGAGACAGAGAGAGAGACAGAGAGAGAGAGAGAGAGAGAGAGAGAGAGAGAGAGCGCGCGCGCGCTCAGCAACTGAAACCTAAACCATGAGAGCGAAAGAGAGAAACCAGTGATCGTGAATTTAGTCGTGAAGAGTTTAAATCCTGCCGTTATATACTAAGGGTAGTTTGGTCCGTTAATGGACCTAACGCTGCAGAAAACTTACTCTAATGGATCGGCAGCCTGTTAAAATAGTAACCCGGACTAGAAGGCCCAATAAGTGTAGACTGTGGACTCTAGCCCAATTTTCTGTAAAAATAAATGTAAAAGTAACAGATAAAGAGAGAACAATATAAGCTTCTATTTTTAAAGAAACAAACCAAGTAAAAAACATCCTCAAGAAGTGAAAATTACTTCAAATCCTAACAGACTTAGAGATCGTAAGGAAATTAATAGAACACATTAAGGTTGTACATACCCCCGTACAAAACATGCATATCTACGTGGAAGATGAGCTGATTCTCTCCTGTACCCAAAGAACAAAAAAGGGAAAATGATGGCTAAGGACCTGTTTTGATAATTAATACCTGCCAAAGACATTTTATTCATTAACAAATGTTTTTAGCATGTCTTTAAAAGGTATTAATTATCAAATACGTCATGGGTTGTCATTTTTCCAAAAAAAAAAAGTCTCAAAATTTATTATGGAAATACCAATTATAATAAAAGTTATCACATAACCATGAAACTGAGATACATATTTCTCAATTCTGATTACTTTGAGACCAATACAGTGGCAGTTTTTGTTGATATATATAATCAAAAGAAAGCTCGTGCACAAACAAAAAATATTCACACCAAATCTCAATCCTCCACCTAATTCCAACAACATCCAACATATATACTAATCAACGAGTTTTTTTCTTTAATCATTGAACTGAACTGCAAAGACCCACATGTCTAAGGGCCAGATCCTAAATAAGTGTCCGTCATCCCCAAAATCCTTTAATTTGAAAAGACAAAAACTCACTTGTAGTCGCAAAGTGATAGCACGTACTCCACCATCTTTGCAAACAAATTAAGCACCAATCCTCACAGATCTCTTCCTTGTTTACCGTCCTCTTCCCTGTCTTCTTCATAACGTCCTCAAATCCCAAATGCTGCTGGGAAACCCAAAAAAAAAGAAAAAAGAAGCAGCAGCAAAACAACTGACTCAGAAAATGACCGCCAAAATTCTCTCCTTGAGTGTTTTAACAAGGAAATAAGGACAAAGATTACTACTGCAACGCTTCATCGATCCACTACTAACTTTTGTGATTTTACATTTCGTAACATTATCAGCTAGAGCATAGAGAAGATTAAGCAAGTTTTGGAATTATCATCTTCTCATTAAGTCATTTCTTGGTCACTATCAGAATATTGTGTTTCCGCTTTTAAGGCTATAGAACTGAATTGACAATTGCTAAAAAAAAAAAAGAATATCTATGTCAAATAAATAACAACATTAATGCACATCCTATATATGGTTCCTTGTGAATCCGTGGAGTAGTTATCCGATGCTTTTTTATTTTAATTCCCGAAATTAACCCATAAAAGCAATGCCCTTGCACTCTGGCGAACCAGCAAGGTGTTAGAGACAACTAGAATATGTACACGTGTGCATGTCTCTTTGTGTGCGTGTGTGTCTCATAGAGGTGAGATAGAGACAACTACGAACCAGCAAGGTGTTAGAGACCACTACGAAAAGATGTTCGCCATGAATCATTTAATTTAAGAACATTTGTTAATGTTGAAAATATCTTTGGCGGGTATTAATTATCAAAATACATCATTGACCGTCATTTTCCCTTTAATTTATTTATTTTTTTGTTTCGGCCACTGCATCCTTCAATTAATTTGAAACAAGAAATCTCAAAATTACCTCACAAAGAATTCGAAAACAAGAAATTACCTTAATCCTTCTGTCAATGAATGATTCTTAGCGTCAATAATACTTGGAGGTATTCATAGGAAAAGTTATCGCTGCCGAAGCTGTCTCACCAGAATTAAGGCTTGGATTGGGGTTTTGAGAGAGGGGTGAGATAGAGATACAATTGCTGAAAATAGAGAGCACTCAGGCGGATTTCATTTGTCACCGGCGACCGGAAAGTTAGCAGTAGGTGCTCGTCGACGGTGGGAGTTTGTGTGTGAAGGAGTGTGAGGGTCCGAGGGAGTAGCGTAGAGAGAGAGAGAGTGGAGAACATGTGAGTTGAATGGGGAAGAGAGAGAATGTGCCTTTTAATTTTTAATCTCAACCGTCCAATTTAATGACTAGGATTTAGTGTCTATTATTTTGGCAGATGTTTTGTGCCTAGATCCCTCCCTGTATATATATAATACAGTCCGTTTCCTATGAAATGGTCCTCATTTTAGTTAAAATACGGATCTCCCCATGATGGGGATTGCCATATTTTTTTGGTTGGACTTCTAATCCTATTTTCCTGGTGAATTATGAAGTTTATTTCATTTTATGTTGCCCCATGTGGGCGTAACCGCACAAGCCCAAGGTCTTATGGAGCTTACCCCTTTGCCGGTCAGTGGACAATGGGATTCACTTTAGTTGTGGTGCGAATATGCTGACTCGAACACCTAAGATATTAAATTTGTGTATTACAAAGTCCTGTGAATTTATTAAAAAAAACGACGGTAAATATAAAAAGAGAAGTGCAAAAATATAATCCAATTTACTTTAAAAATGAGCATGCAACTCAAATTGTCAAGAAATATCATAACCTTATCAAACAATTCATCAGAACTTTAGGAGAATTATATATTTTCCATTTTGAAGCAAGACCTCTTATTAGAATTGGCTTAATTAAAATGTGAAACTTTCAAGAGAAATAAAACTCACACTTCGTTCGCCGGTGCTTAAAAAAGTGCTGTGATCATAAAAATTGTCATCTTGTGGGACCACAAAATAGTAGGGGATGTTGCTGATTCTGTTGGCAGAAAAACAAAAACCCATATGATCACGTGGGTATAAAATCTCTCCCAAAACCCCCCTCAAGCCAAACCCACAAACAGATGGAAATTCCACAAATTGAACCTTCTTCGCCCTTTTGAGTCTTCACCTGCCTGCCGTCATCCCATCTTCTGATTAATATCTATATACTGGAGTATTAAACATACAGGGAAACGGGTCCACAAAACTAAACAAATGCTGGAGTATAATTAACATCATTAAAATGTTGTTAGTTAATTAGCAGTTGTTCATGCCTGAAGATTTAAATTATTTAAGACTAAATTAAATCATGGTCCTAAGTGCAGTACTGATACAAGTTTTTTTCGATCATATCCACAGTAAGGGTTAGGATTCAATCCACCTCCTCCTCTTCTTCGGTCTTTGGCAGCCAAAAACTCTACTAGATTTAGCCCCTGATTTGCCGACTTCGGATTTGTAATCCACCCCGCGGCGGGTGGATTTGTAACGACAGGGGTACCCCTGTCGTTGGCTATGCAGGGTGATATGGGAAAGGGGAATGACTGTCTTGCCCTTGAAATCTCTCCCAGTGGATGCCGCCCCACGAGGCAGAGAAGTACCGGCTACCGGAGTCAACGAAGCTCATGTACGACGCTAGGCCCTCTCGATCTTGAACTTGCCCGGCGTTGATGGGAACAATTCCTCCTTTGATGGCATAATAATGTATTGATTTAATTGGGTTATTGTGGAGTAGTTTTCTGTGTGTATTTTCTTTGTTTTTCGTTTTTTGAGAGTTGGATTGGGTTTGGGGGCAGAGAGAGATAGGGGAGGAGAGAGAAAGGAGGGGATGAAAGGAAGCAGATGCAGAGAACAAGGGTTTGAATTGCTGGTGGATGAATTTTCGTTATCTTCAAAGTGAATGAATTTTATTTGTTAAGAATTTTTTTTTGTATGGAAGAAAAATCATTATAAAACTTCGGTTATCTTAATTTTTTTTTAAAAGGATAAGTTTTTTAATAAAAAATATGGTTTAAACATTTGTAAGATAAAATTTTATCCCACAAGTAATGATAAATATCTGTTTATTCTAATTATAATAAAATTAACTCAATTTGTTCATTATATTAATAAACTAGGCAATTAAGTCTTTTCACATCTTATCCAATTTTTTTTTTTGAAAACCCAATTCATTAACAGCCAAATAGGCTAAATCAGCGAATCCATCCTAATACAGAGACAGGGAAAATCCAGCAAGCCATCACCGAAGAAAAAACAATACTAACAAGTGACCCAGGGGTAATGATAACAAACCACAAACCAGTAACTAGACCTGTGCACGACTCACCGCCTCAAAGGGTCGGGACACGAGGGGCCAGCCATCTAACCACTAGCCGCCCCGGCTTGAAAAACAAACCCTATCAAAGCTAAAACTAAATAGCCGATGGAAACAGGAGTAAAACAGACTTGAAAGACAAACAAAGCCACCGTGGATGATATCCACAAAGCACGCCGGCCGCCTCCAACCCGAGAGGAATCACCCGACACCCATAATGGAGGTACCAACTGTTCTCGAGCCGAGGAATGGAGAATTTCTCCAGCAAACCTACGCTGGCATGATAGGTTCCGGACACGGAGATCGAAGAAAAAATCCTGGGCTGGATCTCCGATCACCGGCCACACGGCGCCGATGACCATGAAAGCTCCCAAGCCGATCACCCCCTTTGCTGTCGACGAACCATGGCCTAGGGCCACGCCCCGGGGCCTTATTCTGTCACCACCACCACCCGCTTACCAGATGCAGCACCGCCTCGCAGCCGGGTCAAGCACGGCCACCACACGACACCACTCCAGAAAGAAGGAAGTCAGAAGCAAACAGGACTCAAACCTTATTTGCCCACCACCACTCCCACCGGATCTGGAGGAACCCAGACCGGTAACAAATCCAGACGGGGGAGACCCACTGGAGAACCTCCGGACCAAGCTGGAGAACAGAGAAAGAAAAAGCAGAAACAAAAAAACCCAACTCCTAACCTCTTTATTCAGAACCCACATCCCCGACCATCTCCACCAGCAACCACCTATAACCGGAGCAACCTCACCGAACCAGAGCAAGGGACAAAAAGGTGAGGCCAAGCCCCACACAGCGCCACCTGCCAGAGGGCGAGAGAAGACCAAACCGGAAAAGATGGAGAGAGGAAAAATAGACGAGAGAGAGGGAAGAGGGAGGGGAGGAAGATGGGGTACAGAGGGGGGAGAGGCGGCGGAGGCAGAGCCTCCCCCCCGAACCCTAGCCGCCTAAAGCTTTCTTTTCTTTTCTCCTGATTTTAGAGAGAGAGAGAGAGAGAGAGAGAGAGAGAGAGAGAGAGAGAGAGAGTATCATTCTTTTCTTATCCAATTATATCTACCCTCCAAATCCTTCTTCTCAAAATATCATCCAAACACTGGATTATAAATCTACCATTCTTAGGATATGGGTCCACCATTCTTACCTTTCCACACTACATATCCACCGTCAAATCCACCATTCTTCTATATCCACCAAAAGTTAAATCCTCCATCCAAACGGGCCGTATATATCAAATGCCTGACCGTCTATGTGTAAGTGGGAGCAATGAAAAATCTACAGCCTAAGGCTCCGTTTGTTTGGGCGTAAAATGTTTTTCGGTAAAATATTTTATCTATTTTTCAGTGTTTGGTTGTGTAAAAAATTACGAAATCATTTTACATGTAAAATATTTTCCATCAATTGGATGAAAATGACTTACCATTAAATCTTCTGTAAGTTATTTTCCGAAATGAACCTACTCTCACTGCTCAATTTTTTTGATCGTCAGTCCTGACCCACGTTCAATTTCAATATTCCCATATCTCTACATCATTTAAGTCCCCTTTTCTTTCTCTATACTGTTTTGTTGATTTATGAAAATATTTTCAAGTGCCAACTAAATACCGGAAAATAAAAATTTAAAATTTGTTTTCTGAAAAAACATTTTACATTGTAAAATATTTTACATCAAAACAAACGGAGCCTAAATCCATCAAACTTTGTTGGACAATGTTATGTAGGTTGAAGTATTAGCAACTATGGGACCACAAAATACTTACAAAAGAAGGAAAACCGACATGCATGGTCCCGGGTAGGACCGTAGGTAAATGAGTCAAAAATTTGAGCTTGAACTTGACTTGAGCTTTAACAAACGGACCTTGGTCATTTATTAAACAAGTTTTTTTAATTGAGCCGAGCCTCCTTTAACGAGTTGAGCTTTTTCCGAATTTGGTCAGCTCGTTCAGTCCAAACTTGAGTTCGGTTCATTTACAGTCCTAACTCCCACGTATAAAATCACAAAATGGACCCTCACCCGAAACCCAAAACTAAAATAAAATAGAAACGGCACAATGAAAGCACATCGGACCCATATGAACCCTTTTGGTACCGATGGAAAAAAGAAAGAAAGAGCCCTTTTGGTACTTCTCCGATTCTCATCGCATCTTGTGTTTTTTTAATCAAACTCTCATCACATCTTATCTACCAAGTACAAGGGAGCGGGTCCACGAGACTGACCATATGTTGGAGTATAAGGGGTGTTCCAGTTTTTTATAAAAAGAAGGTAATTTTAAGTTCAAAAATCATGTGTTTACATAAATAATTTTTTTTATCAATATGGATCTTCTTTGATAGATCTCATTGAGATTTTTTAAACGGTGCAAAAAAATTGAAAAAATATTTTGCACTTTTATTATATTTGAGTTTGAAATTACCTTCATTTGAAAAAAATACTTTTTCCAAAAGTGGAACACCATCTAACACCATCAAAAAACAAAATACTATACTAGGCCCTGTTTCCAAAAAGGAAATAAATACTTATTTTTAAGAAAGCAATTTCAAAATAAAAAATTATGTACTTGTGCAAATAATTTTCCTATCAATATGAATATTGTTTGATTGATTTTATTGAGATCTTTAATACGGTGCAAAAAAAATTGAAAAATTCTTTTTCATTTATATTATTTTTGAATTTGAAAATGTGTAAATTGGACCAAATTTTGGAACAGAATTACATAATTTTAAATTTAACAGCACCTTTACATGTTTCTTTATATTCATGAGATATCAACGAAAATTACTCACAAACATGGTGAATTAAGAATTTCGGGCTCTTTTGCCCATTGATGGTGCCTAGTGGCGGATCCAGAAATTCATGGCACTGGGGTCAAATTTTACACTCCCTTCGTCCCACTTTGTTGTGCTCGACTCCTGTTGTTACCGCTAATAACTAACCCATTAGAATTTCAATCCGTTTCAATGGGTGAGAAGATTTTATTTTTCTGATCATTTAATTCTAAAGGGATATAATTAAATTTTGACTGTAAGACTCTTATTGGTTAGTCCTAAAAGATATTTGATTCTACGATTTTCTTAGGATTAATCAACGAGAGCCATGTAGTCAAAATTTAATTATGACCATTTAGGATAAAATGATTAGAAAACTAAAATCTTTCTATCAGTTCAAACGAATTGAAATTTGGAACACTTAATTTTTTAACTATATTTTTTAATATATAAACTACAGCTTGAAAAATTAAGTGTTCCAAATTTTAATCTGTTTGAATGGGTGAGAAGATTTTATTTTTCTGATCATTTAATTCTAAAGGGTCATAATTAAATTTTGATTTTAAGCTCTTGTTGGTTAGTCCTAAAAGATATTTGATTCTATGATTTTCTTAGAGCTAATCAATGAGAGCCCTATAGTCAAAATTTCATTATGACACTTTAGAATTAAATGATAAATAAAATAAAATCTTCTCATCCATCCAAATGGATTGTAATTTGAAATACTTGATTTTTGAGAGAAAGCTGTGTCCGGAGAGAGAAGAATCGTGTGTTAATGTGGCGAATTTTTATTGGTCGGAGGCATCACCTGGCTAAGTCCACGTGTTGCCCTTGGGGCAACGAATATGGTGAGGACACGAATTGAATTATTGTTGTAATACTTGGGACAAATTTATTAAAATGTCCCAAATATGTATAGCCATCGTGAGGAAATTTGGAGGGCAGTGGGTTCACATGACTCCCCTTACTCTCACATGCGTCCGCCCCATTGGTGCCACATTGTAGTTCAAATTTTATATGCACTGGTAGAACTAGATTTTAGGTAGGTGGGGTGGCCGCAAATTAAGAATTTGGGGGTCGAAGTTAGAAGGAACAAAAAAAAAAAAACCCCCCACTAATGAGTTTTGAGTCTTCCCCTGCCTGCCGTCATCCCATCTTCTGATTTATATATAGAAAATTGATTTTCATCATCCACTTTTTATTGATGATGCTCCACTTTGTTCATGAAGTTTTCAATTTTAAAATGAAGTAACTAATAACTTCATGAACAAAGTAGAGCGTCATCAGTAAAAAAAATAAAATGCGAATATCAATTTTCCTATATATAATAAACTATTAAATATACAGGCTGGAGTAGTCAGCAGTTGTTCATGCCTGAAGATTTAGATTATTTAAGACTAAATTAAATCGTGGTCCTAAGTGCAGCACCGATACAAGTTTTTATCATATCCACAGTAAGGTTCAAGATTCAATCCTACGGTAATATGATTCGCCAATTTTACCCTTACTACATGTACGTAGTATGTTAGAAAACGATTTTTGCACTCCAATTTTTTTATAAATGCGCTTCAAAATTTGATTTTTAATGCTTGGGTAGTCGGGAACTTTAAATACATAAAGACAAACTTTGGAATGCAATTATAAGGAAGTGAAGTGCAAAATTCTTACCTTAATACACACATTTAGATATCAAATAGTCTAGGAACACGTACAATTTTAAAATACAAATCTAGACCCGACTATTCTATATAGGTGAGCACACGTTCATCCAACGGTTCCAAACACAATTGTGTTCGGTGTTGTTTTTTAAAATCGTATTCATAGCATTGCTAGTGGTACATAGGCTTGATTTGAAAACCCCTTATTTTCCAAATTTTGGGGTAAATAGAAAGCGGACAGGAAAAGACCCACGTAGGTAGCCAACGAAAAAAAAATAAAATAAAAATCCGTTTGACCCCCAAAAAAAAAGAAAAGAAAGGACCCCACGCAAACCAGAAAATGCAGTAGAATTTCTACTGAGAAGTTTTCCACCATCCATACTCTTAAAAAGGAGGTACAAACAACCCCATTTCGGTTATGTTTTCTTCACTTCCCTCTCATTCCCATCCATCTTTCTTCATAGAGCCCGAACAACTTTCTAATTATGTTCAGACCAAGCACAAGTAGGACCTTCAATGGAAGGATCAACGTGGCGTTCGTAAACATAAGATCATACGATTACGTCTTGCAACCAACTCCCGCTCCCACTCCCGGCCGGCACACCATTTTCGCCTTCCATATTACGGCCCTCTTTAACTTCCTTCAACTGCAGTATCAGAGCACCGGTACTATTTCTCCATTCCAAACACACCCCAAAACGATGTGGGTTGCACTTTCAGTTTGCTCTTGTATTGCATTGCATATGAGGTCGAACCAAGCTTCATACAAGTGGGTCAAGGTGGAATATTGGGGTTGTTTGGTTCAATCCTCTCTGTATCACTGGCCTCTCTTCTTTTCCATAACTCTGTTTCCCTTGTTCTTTATTTTCTCTACATCCTGTTTTCGAACATGGAGATGTTGTGCTCCGCAATTTCTATGTTTTGCTCCGCAATTTCTATGTTTTGGAACTGGATCCATCAGAGAATTGTAGCTCCTGTCTCTTCCAACACTAGGGGAGGCCTTCTCCCACTGTAAAGAAGTGCGGGTGCTATTCATTTTCGGCTGCTCACAAAGTGAAAATATGGGGGAATTTTGAGAGTTGAAGGAGAAGAGTTGAACCCAATAAATTAGTCTGCTGTTCATTTTCTCCCCTGTTTTATCCATTGAATGTTGTGTTTTAATGGTGGTGGTGGTGTTGTGTGTATGTGATCGGATCTCAGCTAATACAATTGGAAAATCTTATTGAGTATGGTGTGTTGATCAGAGAGGGTCGTGTATTCCCTTATATTTATGGCACTTATAAGATTACGCTTTAGTTATGGGTAGTAATTTTCACCCTTATTCCATTAGCTTTCATTTTTAACTCTCTCTACTTTTGCTAATTCACAACATTCTTCTTGTTTTTCATTTTTGACACATAAAGGGGTAATATAAAGAGGTGTCAAATGGGCCTGGTTGGCACGGCACAAAATGGTTTTAGATGGGCATAGCACGGAAGTGGGCTGGGCATGGCACGGCACAACACGATCTTAGACAGGCATGACACGACACAGTTCTAAACAGGTGCGGCACGGACACGAAAGGGCATGGCACACTTACCCCAAAAAATATTAATTTACTATTTTACACTGTAACATAACATTTTACACTTTTTGTGTAGATAAATATTTTTCCCTTTTCGGAGTTTTTTCTTTTCAACGAAACTCGATTGGAGATGTGCCGATATGGGCACAACATGACACGATTAAAAAACGGCATGGCACGATTAAGTAAACGGATACCACACGATTATAAAATGGCACAACATGGCACAATAAAAAAAACGGACCAACACGACATGACACGAAACACGATTGGGACAGAGCTAAACGGGTCAGGTAAGCACGACCCGGCCAGTTTGACATGTGTAGTAATATGGCATAGGATGATATGATGAGTGGTTAAAAAAAAAAAGACTTCGAATGTAGTAATGGAAAGAGCAGAAATTCATAAGTAGAGAAAGTCCTAATTATACAACTTCTCAGAACTTTCTTTATTTACGACGAAAAGAAAGTATCAAGACTTATTGAAGCAAAACCTTTAGAAATCGGTTGATAAACTTCCTTCGGATCAAAGAGAAATCATATCCGCACCCTCTATTCAGCCTATGAGTTCAATTTTTTATTGGCATTATCGGAATGAGAAATTAGAGTGTTACGTTTTTTTTTTTTTAATAATGAATTATATTGTAACGCGGATACTACCATCCTGTTGTCAAAATAAGACAGCATGGCTAGAAGATATATTAATCATGCATCCTTAACGCATCCTTAACCCTGCTCTATTGCCAAGAAAGTATATAAAACTTTTACCAAATAAACTAGTAAGGCTCCGTTCCAGAAATCTTCTTAAAAAATAAGTACTTATTTTGCCATTTCTCAAAGAAAAATAAAAAGGTTTGTTCCACAAAATCCAAATAAGCAGCTTATTTTACATTTTCAAACTAAAAAATAACGTAAATGAGAAATAATTTTTCAATTTTTTTTACACCGTATTAAAGATCTCAATGAGATTGATTAAACAAGATCCATATTGATAGGAAAATTATTTGCGTAAGCACATGATTTTTGAGCTTGAAATTGTCTTCTCAAAAAATAAGTAATTGTTCAATCTTTTGTGGAAACCCTTCTTATTAGACAAAAAATAAAAACTTAAACCTGTTCTGGAACGGGGCCTTAGTCCACAAGATAAATCTCTTGGGCCAAATGTTATTGGGCTAACAAAACTATTGGGCCTTCACAAAATGATGGCCGAGAACGTGTTTTGATAATTAATACACGTTAAAAACATTATCAGTATTAACAAATGTTCTTAGTTTGTCCTTGGCGAATATTAATTATCCAAAATACGTCCTAAGCTGTCATTTTCCCGAAAAAAAAAAGAGAGGGAAAAGCCCGACAATAAAAGGGGACAAGTACACCTAAAAAGAGGAACATGTTCATCTACCCAGTGTATATCCCCTCCCCTCATATGCCTACATGTGAGTCTCGCGTGAGCCCCACATGTTATGTGAAAGGATGGAGCATGCACTGGGAGTATTGAATCATTTTCTGTTCATCTAAGATGCAAGGGGATTTACCCAGTGATTTGACTACTCTCACACCATTGAGCTGCATAGATAAGATCAACCCCATCCCGATTTCTCGGCCACGTAGTTAAGCACGGGCAGGGGAAATAACGGCAACCCATCTAAATTTTTTTCAACAAATGTAGCAAATTTTAAGCTATAATATCTACCCCACATCTACTGTGTACAGTGTACTATATACACCCCTTGAATATAATTTTTCATAACATCAAACCTTCAATTCATAATTCACGAATACCATGACTTTTATCTTGATGTTATGAATTCTTATTGTACATTACATTGTCTGTCTCAACGAGGATAATAACAAAAATATAGGTTTAAAATTGAGAAAATTAAGAGAAAGCTAGAAAACTCAATTTAAAACACTGAAAAATTTAGGCAAAATGTTACGTACTTTTTTCTGTAGCCGCACCCATATGCCTCCCCTTTAAAATAGGAGATAGGAACAGGAGCCAATATGGACATGTGTTTGAAGTCTCATTGTAAATTCTTTCAAGAAAGTGACCACTTAAAATTTTGATTGCTTCTTAAGAGTTAGAAATTTCGTTGGATTATACATTCTTATTGTTAAATTTTTTGAAAGGTTTCAACTTAAATTCAATTGGCAAAAGGTAGAGTAACCTCTACATCTTAATAACTAAGCTTGGGTGGCTTAAATGAGTAATATGAGACAAGTCTAACACTCCTCCTCACATGCAGTCCGGATGGACATGGAGGTGATAGGCTAGAAAACCAGCAATTGACTCGGGTGAAAAAGATGACAGAGACTTTTCCACAGAAGATGAGGTCACCTAAGACCTAGCTTTGATATTATGTTAAATTTTTTAGAGGGTTCCGACTTAAAACCAATTGACAATATGTGGAGTATCCTCTAGATTTTATTCACTAAACTTAGATGGCTTAAATGAGCAATGTTGAACAAGTCTAATACTTTATTATTTCACTTACAAATACAATTAATCGTTTTAAACTTTGAACATATCCACGCAAATATATTTTTCAACTACAGTTTCAATGTGTATATGAATGTAACTTATTCAAACTCATTCTATACACCATCATCGATCCTAAACCTTGCATATTTCCCACGGTCATGACCATATGCAGGGGCGGATTTAGTGTAGGTCTAGATGGGTCACGTGACCCACCTGAAAATTGGGCTCTAAAGAAGGGTACCCAAATCTAAGTAAGTAAGTAATATATATAGACACACACACTGAGGATCCCATAAGAGATCCCGCACCGCTTTACCATGCAGGACTCCTCTTTCCCGAGCCAATTTCGACGATTCGAGCCGCTCAAAGTGATCATAATGTGATTTTAAGGGTACCCTTGAGAAATCAGCAAAAAAAATGATCGAGAATGGCTTGATCCGAACAGTTTTTTAAGGGTGCTGATTCTTTTACTGTTACTAGTCTGAATGTGTTGGTTCTTTTGCTGATCTTATTTGCAGGTGCTGGAGTTGAAAAGCTCACAAACTTAGCTTATTTGTAGGTGTTGAGTTGGAAAGCTCTACTTTGGTTCCGGTTGATGCTACTTGGGGGTTTTGATGTATAGAAGGAAGAGAAGTTATAAGTTTGATTTGTTTGTATCCATGTTGTGTCCAAATTAGTTTTGGGCACATAATGAGAGAGAAGTGTTAGACCATGTTTGTTCATCCTTGTAGTGTTCCTTGTTATACATGTAGAAGTGTTCCTTGTTTTTACATCCTTGTAATCTCTAATGTGCAGTCCATTTGATGCTTCTAACTCTCAAAAACTTTTTATTGAAGTCAATTGTAATGAAAGTTGAGGAAGTTTGAAAATGGTAATGTTTTGTATTTTTGCTTTGATTTTGAGCGTGTCCGTATCCGTGTCGTGTAAAGGTAAACCATGGGCTATGCTTTCCTTGTAGTTTGTAGGAGCATTTAGGCATAGTTCTGTACCCTTTTGGCCAAAGACACACAAGAGTTTGATAATGAACACTTGAGACTTTGGCTAGAGAAGTGTAAGGCTAATCCAAATTGAGCCAAACTTTAGGGATAATCCAAATTGGGCCATATGTCAAACTTCCAAATGACATACCAAAGCAAACAAAAACCAGAAATGAAAACTACAGTGATGGATCAAGCATGACTCCAACAATTAAACCATCATTTTCTGTCTATTATTCCTTCAAATCAAACATATACATAGTCTCATCCACAAGAAGCACCATGAAAAGTAATACAAAGAGCAATTAAACTCAGAAACTCTTCAATCAAACTCCAGAATAGGAAAACATAGTTAACACTAAAATTCAAATTGTGTCTCCAAAAGTATCGCTCCCATTCATACAACGGCGATTATGCTCATCGATGCGATTGTCTTCCACTTCTTTATTAATTTGACGATGAATCTCCAAATCTGTCTTCATGCGGTGGAGGAAATCAACTACTTATTCTTTCACCTTGTCATAAGGATTTGTTGTTTTGCTATTAATCGAATAAGTTGATGAGGGACTACCAATTCCGCAACCCGAAGCCACAGATTCATCTGTATAGACAAGCAATATGGGGAACACAATTGAATAACAGTCCAACAAACCAAAGAACATTAATCGGCAGCTAACTCAAGATTGGAAATCAGTTTTAACAACAGCAGCAACTGTAAAGAACACTACCAATAACATGCACCAAGTCCATAAAACACTACCAATAACATGCATCATCTACCATGCATCAGCTACCTTGCCAATTTCATCTCCATATCCGCAAACCCATATAGTTTTTGAAACACAAATAAAATTAGCATTCAAATCATGCATAGTCAAAGTCAATGTCTATATCAAGTCCGTATTTCACTTAAAAAACACTTACATTCATCGTCAAAGTCATCATCGTTGTCGTCGTCGTCGTCATACAACCTAGCATCTTGTGAAGACATAAAAAAATAAGACAACAATTAAAATATATTATGTGTGTGAACAATTAAGTTCAAATTATAAATAGACAAGTACACTTACATGTTTATAAGCTTCGGACAATTTCTTTTGTCATGCAACCGCCCTAATAACCCATGCCCAGGATATTTCCTACATAACCCAATAACCCAAGTACACTTACAGTTTAACCCTCGCCATGGGCGGGATGATGCCCCCGTCATCAGGTTAGCATTCATGTTGAATCCTACTATTACTTAACCTTCTCCCTTCTCTTAACAATATTTCCAAAAAGTTATTGTATTTTAAAAAATTGTTCTGTTTGAAAGAATAGTTTTTCTTCAAAAATGAAAACTGTTTTAGAAATAACAGTCTTCGGAAAATGCATAATGGAAAATGCTAAGACAGTCCTTTGATGGTTAAGATTAAAAAATGTTAACTAACACTAACAAGAAAAATATTTGATGTATATATAAACTCATTTCGAATTAAATAATAAAAATTGAGTGAGTTTGCCTATGACTTTCAAATAAATAAGACTCGTCCTAAAATGGTGATCCATCGGTATACAATTTTTGAATCCGCCACCGATCATATGGTGCTCCCTCATCGTGCTTCGCACAAGGGAACGATCCTAGTAGATAGCAGATGTTGGATCAAGTTGTCTTTGTAGTTTTTTTTTTGGAGGTAATTAAAATTATTGAAACAAACCAATTACAGGTGCAGAGGAGCATCTCCCCTCAAAAACTCAAACCCACGGCCAAACAAAACCGATCGATACACAAAGAAAACAAAGAAACATGAATCAATGCCAAGCAGGCAACCATAACTCCTATACAAATTAGGGGAGGACATCGTGTCATGTCATATCGTGTTCGTGTCAGAATTCTCTTAATCCTAATCAGACCTGTTTAATTTTTCGTGTTATCATGTCTTATCATATTCGTATTTCGTGTCAAAAATAGCTGACCAAAATTTATTAACTTCATGTCCAATTCATGTCGTGTGAAAAATTCCCACCCCATACAAACTATGCCTCAAAGATACCTGGGGAAATATTCCAATCGAGCACAGCAACCTATTTTCATCATACTTGCGCAGTTTCCTCCAAGTTGTCCGAGTAGCGGCTCATTTGCCTGTCAATTTCATTTTGAATTGATAGAAATTAGACCATCCATTTTATAAACTAAAATTGAAATTTTTATATATTTATTGACTTTCAATCAAGCTAATTTTTTGTATAGCAATACTATATTGCGGGTCTTAAAATATGAATAGTTAATATCACAAAAATAGACACTCGGTTGGGCCTATAATAGGCGGTAGTGGAAAAGTTGAGTTTTACACTGGCGGTAGATAGAATTTATTCTCATTTTTGAATTAATGATTCGTCCCAATGAGAGCATTAGTCAAAGTGCTTGTAAGTTAACCGAACTTTGGTTTAGGATTTTGTACAGTGGTTTAAAGCGACATGTTTGAACTTTGAAAGGGTAGCGTATGACTGTATGAGGATAGGAACAGAGTTTATTGTCGTTGCCAAGTTTGGGTCTCGTGTGAAGAGTAGGCGAGTCGTAGTCTGGGGTCGGGGGGGCAGCGTGTGGGAGAGATTGTCGTTGCCAAGTTCGGGCCTGGTGTGAGGAGTCGGCGAGTCGTAGTCTGGGGTGGGGCCTAGTGCAGCCGAGCCGGGGATCCATGGATTTTTCTCGGGTTCATGACCGAACCTATCGCTGCTTCGTAAGTACTTTTTCTCCAAAATTCTTTTTTTTTTAATTAGAGAGAAAATAGTGGAATGGGACAACCAGCGTAGCAACTTCCTTAAGGCGTGACAAAAGAGACTCTCTATCCACTGTGAAATATCCGGTTCGAGCCATAACCACTGTCCATGAGGACAAACAGTTACTACAGCACTATCTAAGTACAGAATGACAAGGAAACAAATTTCAATGATTTGGTTGCACACTAGTTGCCCCAGTTTTTTTCTTTGATAAAAAAGAAGAAGAAGGTATTTTAGAGAAAAAGTACTAACAAAGCCAGCGATAGGTTCGGTCATGAACAAAGAAAAAATCCATGAACCCCAGGGTTGGCTGCACCAGGCCCCACCCTAGACTACGAGTCTACGACTCGCCGACTCCTCACACAAGGCCCAGACTTGGCAACGACAATCTCTGTTTTTCCTGGGCTCCACCTTTTATTCATTCAGATTTCAGAAGATGCAGCAGAATTTCGTACGACGAATTTTCCACCATTTAACTCTTACTACATAAAGCATAATCAACCCCGTTTCAGCTATACAAATCTCACATTTTCTACTTCTCTCTCTCATTCCCATCCCATCCACCTTTCTACTCCACTGTAGACCGGACAACTCTCTGATAATGTTCAGACAAAGCACAAGCAGGACCTTCAATGGAAGGATCAATGTTGCATTCATCAACATAACATCCTACAACATCTTGCAACAACGTCCCGTGCCCTCAACCCATCACACCGTCTTTGCCTTTCTGATTTCGGTCCTCTTTAACTTTCTTCAACTACGATATCAAGGTGCCGGCGGCACCGATTCTCCATTCCAAACACACCCCACAACCATGTGGGTTGCACTTTTCAGTTTGCTCTTGTATTGCATTGCGTACGAGCTCAAACCAAGCTTTATACAAATGGGTCGTGGTGGAATGGGGTTGTTTGGTTCTATCCTCTCTATATCAC
Source organism: Rhododendron kiyosumense (assembly GCA_019656275.1). Taxonomy (NCBI): domain Eukaryota; kingdom Viridiplantae; phylum Streptophyta; class Magnoliopsida; order Ericales; family Ericaceae; genus Rhododendron; species Rhododendron kiyosumense. The sequence goes on from BPLS01031335.1 coordinate 18,102, forward strand.
TGGCCTCTGTTCTTTTTCATAACTCTGTTTCTCTTGCTCTGTATTTTTTGTACGTCCTGTTTTCGAACAGGGAGACGTTGTGCTCTTGTTCTGGAGCTGGATCCATCAAAGAATGGTTGCTGATCATTTTCGAGTAACACGCTCAATCAACTGGCGGTGCTTCGTAGCTCCAGTCTCTACAAACAAGAGAGGCCTTCTCCCACTGTAAAGAGTGCGGGTGCATGCATGCTATCTCAAACCACTTGCGTTTGGGAGTCAAAGGAGAAGAGTTGATTGAACCCAATAATAATAAATTTTCAGATTCGAAGGAGAAGAGTTGAACCCGAAGTCTTGTTTAGATTACTCACAATGACTCTTTGTTTTACTAGTACTTGTTCTCCCCAGTGTTTTATCTTCTCTCTTTTTTTGTTTTTGTTCTGTTTCATGTACCGAAGGCTTGTTGTGTCTATCTGATCTGATCTCAGCTAATAATACAATTGGAAATTTTTTAATGAGTATGGGATTTGTGTTGATAAGAGAGTATGAATTCCCTTATGTTTATGGGGTTTTATTTTATTTTATTTTTATTGGATTTCCATATATGATAGAGCTTTATTTAGAGAGCTTCGGCCAGAGGTCCATAGTATAGGGACTAGTACTGTAATAAGGATATGAATAATTTTGGTACTGCCGCTAGGACAATTGGACCCGGTTTCCAAATATACCCTGGTTTTGAAAAAGCGGGCACACTTTTTTACATGCTATTCGATACGTTTCCAGAAGAAAAGAGAGGGAGAGAGAGAGAGCGGTTCGTCGCCATCCTTCGTCACCTGCCATAGTCGCCGTTGCCGTTGCCGCTGTCATCGTCGTCGTCCCCTTCAACGTCGTTTTCATCATCTGCATTCAACTGGTAAGTCGTTCTGCGCATTTACGTTTTGTTTCTCCGTTTCTACACATTTAGGGACTACGAACTGCTTTTTGTTCCAAACATTTAGGTTTCGTTCCACATGTTGTTATCTGTTGTATATTCTACGTTTGTAATTCATTTTGCCGTCTATTGGTACTGATTACGGTTTGTTTAGGATTTGTTGTCCATTGGTTAGGGTTTCTTTGCTACTGATTATGGTTAATCTAGGGTTTGTAGTCCATTAGTTAGAGCTTCTTTGTAAATTTGGAAGATCAGTACTCTGCATTTTGTTTGTTCTTACAAATCACATGACAAATGTTGTCATCTGTTGCATACTCTGCATTTGTAGTCCATTGGTTAGGGTTTCTTTACTACTGATTATGGTTTATCTAGGGTTTGTAGTCCATTGATTAGAGCTCCTTTGTAAATTTGCATGATCACATGATAAATGTTGTCATCTGTTGCATACGTTTGTTGCCCATTTTTAGTGTATGTACTCTACATGAAACAAAAGTTGACAGATGTCATTATTTGTTCATCTCTGTGCTATACCAGATTTGAAGATTCTTTCATATAACAACATCATCCGGTTATTTTGATCAAATTTTCTGCTGTTTTGTTACAGGAAATGGTGAAACCAAAGAATTCTAATAAAGAATTGGTACTTCTAGATTCTACAAAACCATTACAAGTTATTATGCCTCTAAAGAGGATGAGAATGAAGCAATCGCCAAGGAAAAGAACAGCAGTACAAAGTCCAAAAAAATTAGCAAAAAAAACAGTGCCTTCCTCTCGAAAGAGAACAAGGACAATAGAAGATGAAGACGATGAAGTTAAACAGAGTCCAACAAAGCGAGCGACAAGATCTGTCACACAACAAGAGAAAGATTCTCATAAAATCAACAAGAAGGAGAAGAAGAATCACAAGAAGAAGAATGACAAAAAGAAGAAGATAGAAGAAGAAGAGGATGAGGAAAAGGAAGAAGAAGAACAAGTGCAAGTACAGAAGCCAACAAAAAAGGAAGCCAATAAAAAATCTAGGTATGGTTTATAACTAGAATACTATAGATGATGACATTTGTTATGCTACAACATATGGTTACTTTACTTTGTGATAATCTGTATATATGTATTCATTCAGGTCTAGTCCAAAGACGAAGCGACTTAGCCCTAAGAAGAAGAACAACAAGAAAAAGAGCAATGTCAAGAAGGACTACAAGAAGAAGAAGATACAAGAAGAGGAAGAAGAAGAAGAAGAAGAGGATGAGGATGAAGAAAAGGAAGAAGAAGAGCAAGTACAAGTACAGAAGCCAACAAAGTCTAGGTATGGTTTATGACTAGAATACTACAGATGATGACATCTGTCATACTATAGCATATGGTTACTTTACTTTGTGATAATCTGTATATATGCATTCATTCAGGTCTAGTCCAAGGACCAACAAGAAAAAGGACACTGTGAAGAAGGACAAGAAGAAGAAAAAGATACAAGAAGAGGAAGAGGAAGAAGAAGAAGAAGAAGAGGATGAGGATGATGATGAAGAAGAAGATACTGATGATTATGATGATGAAACAGAAGATAATGAAGAAGAAGAAGAAGATACTGAAGAAGAAGAAGAAGAAGAAGAAGAAGAAGAAGATCTTCAAAAGCCGACGAAAAAGGCTGCCCATCACAAATCTAGGTATGATTTATGACTAAAATACTACAGCAAATGGTTACTTTGTGATAATTTGCATGTACGTATCCATTTATCTACTGAATAAAAATTTGAAACTTATGCAGGTGTAGTCCAAAGACGCGCGGTCCTATTCTACGGAAGCGTATTCAGAAACAAAAGCAACAGAAGCAAATGGCAAAAAGAACAGCAGTGAAGAAACGATTCAAAAAGCTGAAGAAAAAGGTCAAGAAAGAAGTCAAGAAAAAGGTTGATGAGCACCCAATATTGCAGATATTTGGTGCGAGTAGTCCCGTTTATATTGTTTTAACTTGCGTTTATTTAGCTTTTATTTGATATTACTCGTAAGGTAGTTCGTTTAGTGTTTCAGGTTAGACGTGCAAATAAGGCGCATTTCGACGCCATGGATGGCCCGAATGCTTCCGAGTACTCGAAGACCCTCTCGGCCCCCCTAAAATCTGTCTAAGTATGGAAAAATGACTTTTCGGAAAAGTATCGATTTTCGAGATAAAAAATGGCGGTAATTGATCCTTGAATTTTTCTAAGAGTAACTACAAAGTTGCAAGGTTTTATTCGAAGAGCAAGGTCGTGTTCCGAACCATTTTCTCTTGAGAAAAACGTGCAGATTTCCGTTTTGTACTAAAAGTGGGGGGTTGACATTTTGATTTAATTGGAATCTTGAAATTCTGGTAATGCCATTGTTTCCAAATGGGGGGTACTTTCTTATTTTCATTAAATAAATTAAAGTAAAGGAAAGGTAAAAGAAATGTTTAAAATGTAGCCTTTACTTAAGTTTAGAGAATGAAAATAAGGTGCTGTGAAGCTGTGGAAGTTGCTGGGAGCCGTCGGGTGCTGAGTTTTGGATGCTGGCCTGAAGACTGGAGATAAGCCCCCCGTATCGATACGGCCTTAATCTGAATCAATACTAATTAGCTTCGTGGCAAGGCAGAGTGTTCCGTATCGATACGGCTTTAATCCGTATCGATACGGGAGAGCTACGGGGAAATGGCCCTTTTTGATTTAGCAGCGTGGTATCGATACTTTGCTTAATCTGTATCGATACTATGAGCCTTCGGCCAGATATTTGTTACTTTTTGGACATTCCATTTATGGAATAGTTGCTACTTATAGTATGTTTTTAGGATATTTGTTGGGGAGAGAAGAAGAGTTGTATAAATACTCTTCTCTCTCACTTTAGTTCATATACACTTTTATGCTTTAGGTTAGGTTTTCTCCATAGCTTTTCTCAAGCTTTCTTAGTTTAATTGTTCAAAAACTTCTTAAGGTAATTGTTGTTCGTTAATTTGTCGTTTATTAATGTTGTAACTACGGACTAGATTCTCCTTAATATCAAGTTTATTTCCGTTTTTATCGGTTAATCATGTTTTCACTTCCTAGCATAATTTCTAGTCTTTTAGCTATGTGTGAGTAGTTTATTGGGTAAGTCTCGGGCCACTCTTTCCCAATGATTTAGGTAGTTACTTGGTTCTCAAACCTTCGGGCTTAAAATAATGGTTTTAGGAATCAAACTAATCTAGCCATTTTGGTCTAAGCGAGGGGTGTTAACTCCTTGGTATGTTGTTTTGTCAAGCGGTCTTGGCAAGTGGCATATTGAGGGCTCGTGGCCTCCTACGTGTTAGATACATTAGCAAATACAGGTTGTTTTAGTTCCGTTTAATCATATCTTTTGATAAATGAAATCATTAATGCAAAATCTTCCAGGCGTGAGCACGCGGTCGTGACTCTCGCCTGAGTTATATTGAGAACCGGTAACGACCTTAGTTAATGGTTAGACGATCTTTAGACTTGCCTCTTTTTAGTTCTTTAAGCTCATTTCTAGTCTTTTCCTTAGTTTTCACCTTTAAAGCAAAACCTAGTTAGCCGCCTTGAACGCCGCACCGTACCATATTAACCTACAATCCAATTAAGTTATCATCGAATTCCCTGTGGTACGATCCCGGTCTTACCGGTTTATTATGCTACCGACAATCTAGCCCTACGCTTGAGGTTTTTCTCAACCTTATTTGAAGGCAAGGTTTGAAGGTTAAGCAGAGGTTCAACCTAAGCCTAAACAAATTCAGTACAGGTAATCTAAAAATTGCGACATTTGTCTGTTTTGTTGGGCAACATTCATATAAAATAACGACATTTGTCTATTTTATTGAGGAACATGTTATCATTTGCTCATGTCTGTCCTATTATACCAACATTTTCCTGTTATTTTGTTCAAATTTCACACAGGTCGAGTTTTCAAAGTTTTGTGAAACTCTTGAAGGACATAAAGTTCACAAAGCTCCAGAAAGAGAAGATAAGAAAAACACCATTTGCTAATCTTATATTTGTTGTGGTTGATGAGAACATGACTGAGGCATACCTGAGGAAAAGTGACCTGTATGCTCTTTCGCTGATAAGATGATATGAGGGATCAGGAGGGAGGTTCAACCTAGGAACCAAATCAGTCAAGATAACAGCACATGAGTTTGCACTTATATTCGGCATCACGTATGGGCCCAACCGTATTAAACCAACAACAAAACCGAGGATGCCAGAAACAAGGTTTGCTAATGAAATCTGTGTTCGAGGAGCTAGGATAATGACGAATTCAAGTCTGAAAGAGTACTTCCAAATAGCTGTGAAGAAAAAGGATGAAGAAAGAGCAAACGATGTAGCACGTGTGCTAACATTGTATCTTATCTCGACGGTGTTTCTCCCAAGCACAGCGTCAAGGGTGAGCTGGAATTTAATTGACTTCATTGAAGACTTGGATAAGATCAGCTCCTATGATTGGGCAACATTCTTTACAGGCGAGCTCATAAGGCAACTGAACGACAATATTGAAACACCGGCATCAACCGGGGGCTGCATATCAGGGCTCCTGGTAAAATTCTACCCTCTTATACTGGAAGATGTGGTTATCTTTCATAATCTGCCAACATGTATACTAAAAGATGTGGATATCATTGGTATTCTGCCTATTTTGTATTTGAGTTTTTTCTAAAAACATCCCTCCAACTATCCATCAGATTTTTACTTAGTCCTCAAACTATCAAAATGTTTTATTTAGTCCTCCAACTATTGGCTTGCATTTTATTTAGTCCTTCCGTTAGAAAGTTAACGGCCACATAGGACGGCAAAAGTTTTGTTAAAAAAAAAAATTCCAACCACCAATCTGCAATCCTATGGAGTAGAAATGTGATTATGAGAGCCTTAGAGACAAAATTTGATTATGTCTCTTTAGAATAATATGATCAGAATAATAAGATCTTCACACCCATGATCTGAGCTATTCATTAAGGCTCTGTTTGTTTCGATGTAAAATGTTTTCCATGTAAAATGTTTTTTCAGAAAATAAACTTTAAACTTTTATTTTTCGGTGGTTGGTTGACACTTGAAAATATTTTCGAAAATCAACAAAATTGTGTAAAGAGTGAGATGGGGAGTTTAAACGGTGGATAGATATGAGATTATTGGAATTGAACGTGGGTTAGGATTGGCGGTCGAGGAAACTGAGCAGTGAGAATTACAAGAGAATGCAGCAGGTTCATTTCGGAAAATAACTTACGGAAAATTTAAGAGTAAGTCATTTTCATCCAATTGATGGAAAATATTTTACATGTAAAATATTTTTCTTATTTTTTACACAACCAAACACCGAAAAATAGGTAAAACATTTTACCGGAAAATATTTTACGTCCAAACAAACGGAGTCTAAATGTAAAATATTTTTTCAATGGCCCAAGTTAAAAATTAGCTCAATCCAATACCTATAGATGTTTGATCCAATTGTCTAACTTTTCATTTAATGAATATGGGTGTGAAGATCTTATTATTCTGATCATATTATTCTAAAGAGACATAATCAAATTTTGTCTCTAAGGCTCTCATAATCACGTTTCTACTCCATAGGATTGCAAATTGGTGGTTGGAAATTTTTTTTTTTTAACAAAACTTTTGCCGTTCTATGTGGCCGTTAACTTTCTAACGGAAGGACTAAATAGAATGCAAGCCAATAGTTGGAGGACTAAATAAAACATTTTGATAGTTTGAGGACTAAATAAAAATCTGGTGGATAGTTGGAGGGATGTTTTCAAAAAAACTCTTTGTATTTAAACTAACAGAAACTAATTTATATTTTTCATGAAATACAGTATTGGTTCTGTGAGCACGTGACATTGGTATGCCAAGCAGATCCAACAAACTTCCCAAGGTTCGTCAAGTGGAGGCTTATGGACCTTAGTGTTGGTTTGGCAAATAATCCGTTGGATGTTCTTGATCCGTTAATCGTGAACGACTCAAAGTTGGAGGCAACAGAATTGGAGAAAGAGTTGCTTGGATTTGTTGAGGTGCCGGAAGATGATCATGTGAAGCCAGAAGATGAGTAGGATAAAGATGGTGATGACGCTGACCATGATGATGCAAATTCAGAGCTTCGAAAAGAAAATGAAATCCTCCGAGAAAAAATCGAAAGGTTGACGGAGGAGAATGAGCAGAAAGATGCTACAATTGCCCACCTTCGGAAAAGAATTTCGGAGCTTCAAGACGAGACATATGAGGAAACAGTTGCTGAACTCAATTTTGAAGTGGAGACTGCTCATGTTGAGAGGGATTTTTTTGTGAAAGAGGTTATGCATAAGGAAGTTGAGATCTGCAACGTTCTCGTAGAGAACGACATTATAGCTGAAAAGCTAGAAAGAGTGAAGGGAACCATTGATGACATAGAGACACATTGTATTACCCAACAATTCAAGGTAATATAATCTAATCTTATTTCTAAAACCCATCTCTCCTAGGTTATATGGTTTCTG
>BPLS01031336.1:7528-19500 GCA_019656275.1 Rhododendron kiyosumense
ATTTATTATGCAGCTCAGAAGTAGGCATGTGGCTGCATTTCCTTAGATCCATGTCACCCTCATGCAATAACCCATCTTCAACCGGAGCTACCGTTTGTGTACATCCACCGCCAATGTTCTAAATGGCGCTTGGCAGTAGTTGGGCGGAGACCCACCTCCAAGCGCCAAGCCGCCTAGGCGGCACCAAGCAATTCAACGGATTTTTTTTTTTTAACAAATCATTATCCAATCAAACTATATTCCATGTATGCATAATGCAAGTTCAAACTTCAAAGTACAAACCCAAATGAAATTTAGTAGTAGCAACTAGCAAATAAGTTGAATAAGACAATAAGTAGTAGGGTTTCGCTCGCCTCCCTCGTATTATTTTTTAAGGCCTCCAAAGATGCCGACGTAGCCGCCAAGGCTGCCTAGGCGGCCGCCAAATACCGCCAAACCTCCCTGGGCGCCAAATCAAATGCCAAGGGCTATTGGCGTGGCGGCAGGGCACCTCCAAGTGCCTAGGCAGGTGCCATTTAGAACACTGTCCACCGCATCCATGCTTTTGTGCAATGAAATCACCAATTTACTATGTCTCCAATGAATCAAGATATCTTCGTAGTGCCTCACAATAAACACCCAAGTCGTGCCATTAACTATCCACCTTAGGATGTTGGAAAACTTTCACACTATGCTCTAAACTAGCTTGATTGAAGACCATTCCCAAGAGATCTCCCAGCTGTCCCAAGCTCGAAATGAGTTTTCCAGCACTCGATTAACACTAAGGACACTAAAATGACATGAGTACCCTCAAAGCCACTGCATCAGCTTAGACTCACTATCTCCAGTTTTTTTACACTAAAGAGCTGCTTGTTATATTTTATATGGAGACTTGGTGCCCCCGCGAAGCTGCTTCTTTCAGTTTTTGATGATTTTTTATGACATGCCTACTTTGGAGTTCTTCATGTCTCAAATGCTCTCTTTCTTTGTTCGATAAATTTATTTCACATGTAAAAGAAAAAAGACTAGGAAATTATGTCTTAAATCCTGACAAAGTTGACTACAACCATTCTTTTTTATTAGTAGTTGTTTTGTTGATAAAATTTCCTTTCTTTTTCTAATATAATTGGAATTTTTGTTCCTTTAATCAGTCAATGTATTTGCAGGAGGGGCTTGGAAGCACCTTAAGTGAATTGAATATTCACTCAGTGGTGAGACAACTGTTTATCTTCATCTTTTCCTTATCCTTCTATTGCGTGTGACCTCGTCTTATTGAATTTTCTAGCGATGCATGTAGTTGCATGTTTGGAGTCTTGGGTTTGAAGTTCTAAGTTCTCTTTTGTTCCCAGTGTTGGGTACAACACGTTGAGGATACGAAATGCTTAAACCTTTATAATCAGATTATGGAGATGCCCATTCCATTGGGGAAAAATAGTATGAGAGAAGTGGATGTGGCAGTAGGCAGCTGATGAGCATTTTCTTCAATATGATAATGTTTTTTTTTTCAAAAACTTAGAAGGTGGCCTTTTCAGACATTTTTTTGAGTGCATGATTCCTTGTGTCAACAAGAACAAGGTGCCGGTAGAAAGAAACTGGGAACCAAATGTTGGTCATCTTTCATGATAGGTTTCCTTAATTTGTTGCAAAACTAGACAGATTTCCTCTCTGCAATCTCAAGTTGGGAGGCGTGGTTTGTTTTTTATTTTCAAGTGGAAATATTTAGAAATGATTCAATATAAACGATTTTTTCTAGGGAGACTTGGCCAAAAATCCTTCATATTTATATTTTTTGAGTTCAAGGACAAACACGTTTTACAATCAAACACAAGGATAAACACCTTTGCAATCAAACATAAGAACAAATGTGTTGCATGATTACTATAATACACTTTTTGCAGAACTAGTGAAAGTTCACTAATAACTGAAACTTAGTGAAAGTGCCTAAAACTACCTAAACCCTAGTGTAAGTGGAGAAAAACGAAAGAGGCTTTGAACAACACAAGAGTGTAACGGCTTCTCGTGCCTCTTCATCGGAACCCTAGCACATTGTCGGGAACCTAATCTGCAAAACAGAGGAGTGAGCGCACATTTGCCTCTCGTGGCAAAGACCCTCTGATGCCTAAGTTAGTATCACGTACTAGCAATAAACCCTAATTATCAGTAGAAAACTCGTATAATGCAAAGTGCTGCGTATTAGTATCACGTACTAGCAATAAACCCTAATTATCAGTAGGAAACTCGTATAATGCAAAGTGTTGCGTATTGCGTACCTTTTACCTCTAGGTTTATCTCGTATTTATAGATTCATAGATGCTTGCTATCCAAGTATCCCTGTTGCCTTAGGATTCCTATCTCGTGTAGGAAACTTAGGATATTTTGGATGATCTTTCCCTTATCAGTTCATTACCTTAGTCCTTTTAGGACTCTTTTCCATAACTGACCGAATATTTCATTCCCGTTGGGTATCTTTCCCAGATCCTTTTTTCTCGGGATCTTATTCCTTCACGGAACATTAATGTTCTGGAACCTTCCAGAGCATTCCTTGCATATGAGGTTGCTTTCCCCAGAATTCCCCTCCTGTTCAGCTCTCTCGTTGCTAAACAGACTACTTTGGACCAATGACTTCACATATCACATATCGCTGGTCCTTTATCACTCTCTTGGTCCAATAATTTCTCATGTTTACTGGGCCTTGACCCCGTACAGACTTCTGGACCAGTGACCCCTCATGTCACTAGTCCATATCGCCGACCACTATCTTGCACTGCGACTGTCCCTATCGTATTTATACATGGTCCCATGTACCACGTGTTCGGGCCCCATTTGTGCCTATTCGGGAATATCTCTCTACATCTAGGGTACCCTATGAAAGTACCAAAAATCCTAGGGTACCCTATGAAAGTACCTAAAATCTTAAATTCTATGAAAGTGCCTAAACTACTAAAACCTTATAATAGAAAAGTGCACTCTAAAATCATATAAAAGGGACTAAACCCTAAGGTACCCTATCCTAGAGTACCCTACGTCCCTAACCCTACCCTACCCCATGGTAATTTTTTCGTGAAAATGTATTTTGTCCTTGTAACTCAATAACTCAAAAAGTTGAAGGACTTCACTAAAAACTATTTTGATGGTGTCATTCATCTATATAAGAACTATTTTATCGTACTTATGGCTAATTTTCCCTTTTTTCTATATGTATAGTGGTCACTAGATGCATTATGATGTAGTTTTCTTTGTTATAAAGTTTTTGGTCAGTTTTTGTATATTATTGTACACGAGTTTTGAATAGGAACCATCACCTGTGCATATAAAAGAAAATTCAAGCTGGACTCATTGTAATGATATGTTTCATTTTGCTTGCTTGGATTATGTTACACTGCACTATATATTGGTCAATTATGGTTGTCTAGGTTACTGATTGGCAAATACTAATTTTTCATCACAATGCGATTGGCTAATTTTGTGGCCCATCTTTCACACCTTCTGCAAGTATACCACAACCACAATATCGTTTATTTTTTTATCATCACAATCGCCAATAAAGGTGGTGTATTTATGTAAACGGGTTATATAATTGGTTCTGACGCTGAGAGTAATTTTCTGCAGCCAACTCTCCATTTCTACAAAGATGGAAAAAAAGTATCTGAAGTTATTGGTGCTGATCTTCAACGCTTGAAAGATACCATGGAAGATCTTTACAAATAAACCTTGTATTTGCACTTGAAGCTAGTCAGTCACAGCGCAACATATAGGTTTGGGTGGTTCTGTCTATAAACTTAGAACCAGTTTAGGTCCATCTTTGCTTTGTTTTACCAGATCCAACTGCTGAACCATTGTTTTCTACTTACGGTAGTATCGTCGAATGATCAGGTTGTTTCATTTGGAGGGGAGAACACTGTTGCGAATACAATAGACGCTATTTTCTTTAATTTTTGGGTTTATTGTTAGATTTGCCATCAATATAAATCATGCCGGCCAAATCTCTGTGTTCTTTCCATTGATATATGATGTTTCCTTGTGCACCTTGGGTAGTTGCCTGCAGGCAGGGGAAATGACTTGTTTTTGGCACAGAGAGAAGGAATTAAGCGTGAAGAACCATTGACGATTTCTAACATCTTGTCTGAAAATGACTTCTTGATGAAAAACTGCGGGAGAAATTATTCAAATTCCAATAATGTATTGAGTGGCTTATTTGCAGGATTTTCTTATTTGTCTTTATCCAATTTTTTTTTGCATTTGTTCATTTTGCATTTTTTTTTTTTTGAATTATTGGTTCATCCTGATGAAAGGAATCGAAAAATTAAATTTTTTTGACTTTTGTTCAAATATTTTAAAAAATATCCAAAATAAAGCTGGAAAATTCCAAAAAGCTGGGCTTTTGGGGCTTTAATCCAAGATTATTAGAGCATCTCCAATAGACTCAATTCAATTCTAGGCAAAAAGACTACCCAAAAGGCCAAAATTAGTGTTTAGCTAGTCCATACAAAAATTCAGAACCCAACAGACTAAGTAATTGGGCTATTCAAAACCCATTTCCCCCTCTGATAAAAAAAGAGGACACATTTCCAGTTTTCCACTCTCTCTCTCTCTCTCTCTCTCTCTCTCTCTCCCTCTGAAAGCCCCGTCTCTGGCACCTCTTTTCTCCTTCACTGCCACCACAAACCCACAATTTGCTTGGAAATCCAAATCAAAATTAGGGCTCTACATAGGTATATACATACCCATCCATATATATCCATACACAGGTATAATCGAAACCACAAAAAATCGAGTCTACAAAACCCATAAGAAATTACCTCTGATGCAAGAGTTGCGTCGTCGCCGTCCTCAACGCCGTCGCCGTCTAATTACTCCTTGTTCACGCCCCACAAATCCCATACGCTGGAAACCCATATCTCAGATTAAATCGCACAAATCATAGAAGAAGAAGAAGAAGAGGGGAGAGAGAGAGAGATATGGGTTAACCTTTCGTACCTTTGCCGGAACAATACGACTGCAACTACCTCGATCTGCTGGTTGTGCAGGCGAGGAGAGAGGGAGAGGGGGAGAGAGAGAGAGGGGAAATCAACCCAAGCGATTGCTACAGTAACTCGCTCATCCCAACGAGGTACTGTAGCGCTAGGGCTGGCCACGGGCGGATTTTTTTCGGGTTCGGGTCGGGTTGGACCCGACAGTTGTCGGGTTGAATAAGTGCCACCCGAATCCGACCATGAACTTTGTCGGGTTCCGTCCGAACTGTTGTCGGATTGAGTTGGTCGAGTTCGGTCGGGTTCTCGGATTGGGCCGGTTTTGTTGGGCCATTATTTGGGCCAGTTCTATTTTTCTGGGCCATTTAATTTTTTAACTTCTTTAGTTATTTTGGGCTAGTTTCCCACCATTTTTGCAGGCCAAATGGCCCAAGAATTAATATAAATATTTTGGGCCATGCCCCTTGCTTAATTCAAGGCCCCAAGCCCTGTTTTTCAGTTTTCCACATTTGTCAATCCAAATTCCAAACACAAGTTACACAACTACATTAACATAAGGCACAACTAGTCAACCACAAAACAAAACAAAAAACCCAACGTTTCAGCTGGAAATGTTTTCCAGAGAGCAGTAGAGCAGCCAACCCTCCCCTGTTTTCTCAGCCAGTGAGCACTGAGCAGTCTGCACTCTGCAGTCACAATCATTTATAGTTTCTTCCGACACCACCGGTCCACCACACATAAAAAAAACAAAAAAAAAAAATTACAGAGAGCTGCTCTCTAGTCTCTACTCCCCTGTTTTTTCAGCAGCCATACACAAACACGACCAATCAACAAGAAGTCAAAATATTCAGAGTTTCCTACCACCATATTACAAGTTCAGACGACAACCAAATAAGTCTAAAATGATTAAAAAAAAGTCCATAACAGTTTAAATTAGCCAATACTCCATAGTCCATACTCCATAGTGCTGCTGCTCCCAACCCCATAATTCTCATGTGTGTTCAAAGTTCAAACCTGTTATATAGAAAGAAAAATTAGAAGACAACTAAAAACTTCATAGATTTTTTTTTTGATAAGTAAAAACTTCAAAGATCATCAAATAACATCTGCTGATTCTGCTGTTATGTTTTACCAAGGTCCAAAGCCCCATCAATCCCTAAGAACTTGCATCATCAGTTTGTAAGAGTTCTGGAAAAAAAAAACACACTTAATTCAATACAATACTAGAAAATGTTTTGATTGAATAGACCAAATCAATTAAATTGTAGACCAGATGGTCCGGATCAACTAAATTAAAGTACCTCGTTCAAAATCTTCAACTTTATCCATAGCCTGTCGAAGAGAGATTGGAACCGTGCTTAAAAGCCAATTTTGGGTGCATACAAGAGTCTCAACCATTGACGGTGAGAGTGAACTCCGAAATGGATCAAGTACGCGACCACCCGTACTAAAAGCCGACTCAGAAGCAACAGTAGACACGGGCACAGCTAATACATCACGCGCTATTTTTGACAAGATTGGATACTTGTTGGAATTGTTCTTCCACCACATCAAGATATCAAAATCCGGATTGTCCCTACGTTCACACAAATCCCCCAAGTACTTGTCTACCTCCGAGGAACAAACACTAGAATACTCCTCCTCCAAGTAAGTGTCAAATTCCATAGCTAAATTCAAGCGAGAATCACAATCCTCATTCTCCACTCTCGGCATTGGATTTGCACTAGACACATTTTGTCTAACTTCACCCTCTTTTGCATTAGAATCATACAACAGGTTCAAAACATCCTTCACTTTTTTCTCCATTTTTTCACCCTCCGCCTTCCCTTTGGATTTTGTGTAGCAAAACTTCACCCATCTTAACTTAAACCGCGGATCCATTGCCACTGCCACATAAAGTAGGGGATTGAATTTCTCTTGATCCCCCCAATACCTCTCAAATTTTCTTTTCATTTCAATTGCCATTGAAGACATATAAGGATCTCGGTTGGCAATTAATTCATCTATCTTCACTTGAACCTCATACAACTCATGAAAGAACATATTGGATGTGACAAATAAAGAAGCCGAAATTTTTTTGGTTGCATCATAAAAAAGTTTCAAGAATTTAACAAACAACCCACACTTCTTCCAATCAAGCTTGTTTGGGACAGTTGGTTGTCTTTGAGTTGGGACACTAATCCTATGGCTCCCACCTAAGCCCTCCAACTCCAATGACAAATCCTCCTCACCTTCCTTTATGCCAAAATTTTTTATGAAACTAGTATCTTCCTCCCCCATTCTTTGGAACGCCTTCTCAAACTTGATGGCTACTTCTAACATTAAGTACGTGGAATTCCACCGAGTACACATATCAAGACACACAGTTTGTTGTGACTTAATTTTCTCCTTCTCCACACACTTGTTGAAAGTCTCCATTCTTTGTGGAGAAGATCTCACATATCTCACAATATCACGAACACGGAGAATAGACTCACTAGTATCTTTCAACCCCTCAGCAACAATAAGATTCAAAATATGTGCACAACATCGCATATGTATATACTCATGCTCCAAGATAGTCCTTTTCCAATCCATTGTTTTCCTTTTCAAGTATTCAATAGCCGTGGCGTACGAACTTGCATTATCTACCGTCAAAGTAAAAATACCATCAACATTCCACTCAAGCAACAATGACTCAATTTTCTTGCCTATGGTAACTCCCTTGTGATCTTCAATTTGACAAAAGTTTAAAATTCTTTTTTGCAACTTCCAATCATCATCAATGAAGTGTGCGGTGAGACACATGTAGTTCAGATTTTGAATTGATGTCCATGTATCAGTCGTGAGGCAAATCCTACGATCCTTCAAGAATTTTTTCAGTTTTCCCCTCTCATTTTTATAAATTGCACCAACCTCTCTAGTTATCGTTTGGCGAGAAACCGCTGAGAACTTAGGTTGCATGACCTTACAAAACTTTCTGAACCCAATCCCCTCAACAAACCTAAAGGGTAGTTCATCAATGATGACCATTTCGGCAAGAGCTCTTTTACAATCGTCAAAAGAAAAGACATGAGTCACAACGTCGACACCGCCCCCCTCTGTGGGTCGAAATGAAAGGTTTTGTTGTCCATGTTGGTCTCTATTAGGATATAGTGGGCAAGTGGGGATGTGAGCTTTCAAATTACTAACGCCATGTTTTTTACTTTCAGCCGCATATCGTTTATTGCAATACTTACACTCAGCCCATTTGGTTACCTCATTCTCTTTAATCTCGTTGAAGTGGTCCCAATAAGGAGATCTATATCTTTTTCCAGGCTCTTTTTTAGGTTTAGGCTCTTGTGGTGGAACCTTTCTTTTCAGTCTATTTTCAGTATTTTGTCCAACTTCAACTATTGTATCATCTTGAACATCAATAACATCGGCATTCGTAGACACAGGAGGATTAGAATTACCTCCAAGTTCAACTTCTTCAACATCTACAACATCATCCTCAAGTTCCCCACAAAGCGTGAAATCAAAATTGCTTGAATCCATCACCTACAAACAAGTGTAATCAAGATCAATAAACTGCAAAATTTCATTAATTATATAATTTATATTGGGTCAAATGGCTCAATGCCAATTTCCCAGCCATAATCATTCATTCATCAGCACTAATCAAAAAAAAAATATCATTCATTCATCAAAAAAAAAAAAATTACACATTTCCAGTCCAGACTTCCACCAAGCCTCCAAGCCACATCAAAAAAAGTTCATTAATTATGTTCGAATTGGGCCAAATAGCTCAATGCCCAATTTTCTAGCAATCATCATACATCAGCAAAATAAAAAACAGACCAAACACAACCAAACACACGGCACAATTTCTAGTCCAGACATTTAGAAGATACATGAACAAAGAGGTTACTAATGCATGTCTGACTACAAATAAAAAATTAAAGGTTATGAAATGTATAAGCTAGTCAATAGTCAATACTTTCACATCTGTATTGACTACCAAGAAGAAAATAGTAACTTTCAACATTGCTCTTAAAATTGATCCACACACAAAAAAGAAGAAATAAAAAAGGGCTAATCATCCAACACTCAATCGGCAGAATAAAAAAAAAGGAAGAGAATAGATTACTAAAGATGAGGAACAGATTCTCCATATAAATGATTCAAAGCACACAACAGAGTACAAAGGCTACAAAACATCAAAGCAAGGAAAATAACAGGAAATACCGAAATATCTCTAAAAAAGTCAAGTTAAATTAAAACGATCAGAGAGACTGAGAGAGAGAGAGACGTACTAGATTTTGGCGTCGATCGGCTACGAACGAGAACAAGAGAGTGGACTGTGTCACTGTAGGGAATCTGGAGATCTAGAAATTCAAACTAACTGTTAAAAAATGAAATAACCAAAACAATGGAGACTGGGTCACTGGAGAGCATGCGAGAGAGAGAGAGAGAGAGAGAGAGAGAGAGAGAGAGAGAGACGTACCACGGTACCACCGTACCAGAGTGGTAGAGTTGGTCGTTGTTCATCCGATCGGCTGCGACATCGGGTGGACCGGTGGAGAGTGGACTGTGGAGACTGGAGAGTCTGGAGACAGCAGAGCAAGAGAGGAGAGGACTAGCTGGAGATCTAGTCGCCGGTCGGAGAGAATGAGAGAGTGGGGTGGGGCTGGGTGGGGTGGGCGTCGGCGGAGGAGATAACGAGAGGAGGAGAGATTGAGACCAGAGCCCAGCGGTCCAGAATACAGCAGCGGAGCAGCCCTAATCCCTAAATGAGAAATCCCTATTTTTTTTGATTTTATAGTAGCTGAGTTTCGGTCGGGTCGGGTGACCCGAAAACTATTATTAGTAACCCGAAACCCGACCGACAGATTGTCGGGTCAGCCTAACTCAATCCGAACCCGACCGACCAGCTTGTTTTAAACCGTCCGAAGCCCATTTTTCGGGTCGGGTCGGGTCGGGTTGTCGGTCGGGTGGGTTTTTTGGACAGCCCTATACAGTAGCGCCCATTCAAAGAGACGAGGTTGGAGCGAGTCTGCTGGTGCTGCTATTTGGTGGATCCGCCCTTCATTCTGCCGAGAATTGAGGGTTTGAGTAGGCTATTGGAGATGCTCTTACGACTTGGTGTTCAAAATGGAAAAACCAAAATTATTAGTACATGTATTCCAATTTTTTTTTTTGAAGGGTGTTCAATTGAACAATTTTGCTTGGTTGTGGAGCTGCCAGTCGAGCTCGACCTGATGGACATCGACCCCTTAGAGGGAGAGGGACTAATTGAGTTGAGTTTTGTTCACCCTCCACTTAAGAGGGTGAACATTACCCTCCTCCCTATTGGTTGAAATGATATGGATCCCACTACGAAGTGATGTCATGCTTACCAAAAAGTGTTTTGCATGGTAAGCATGACATCACTTTGTGATGGAGTCCACACCATTTTAACCAATGAGAGAGATGGTAATGTTCACCCTCTTTTAAGGAGGGTGAACAAAATTGCACTCAGGACTAATTTGTAGAAAAAAACTCATTGCTAGTAGTTGGTGGTGCTTAGAGTATCCACAATACTATAATCAAAAGTAAAAGATTTTTAAAGTTAACAATATTTGGGCAAAATATGGCTCACAATGCTATAATCAAACTTAACCTCCTTAGAAATAATCAATTTTTGGGCTTTGGATAACCAAAATTAGCTACTTTTTGACAATAACCAAATTTAATAGACCCTACATATTCTCAATCAAATACACCAATTATTATACAAAATTATTCTCTCTTCCCTTTTCCTCTCTCTGTCTTTTCGAACAATATTTTGGAAAAAAAAATATTTTACTAAAAAATTAAATTTTTTTTAGAAAATAGTTTTTTCCAAAAAAAAAATTTCATAAACTATTTTCTATTTCTAGTAAATAGTTTTTATTAGTTTCAAAACTATTTTTAGAAAAATTATTTTCTATTGTTCACAGTTTTTTTGTAGTTTGAAAATATGATGTAACAAGTTTTGGTTATCTAATTTTGATTATACCATTGTAGACATCTACATTGCTAGCCTTAGCAATCTCTTAGATGAATAATCAAAAGCTGATGTGGCATCTTTTGATTATCAATTTTTGATTATAGCATTGTAGATACCCTTAAAGCATCCACAGTGGATTAAACAACATTGGATAATCAAAAGTTGTCATATCACATTTTGAGTATCTATTTAAAGGGTTGCTAATGTTAGCAATATAGATGTCCATTGTGGCAATCAACATTGAATAATCAAAACTTGCCACATCACATTTTCAACCTGTAAAAATCTAAAAATTGTCACCATATAAAACAATTTTTTTAAAATAGTTTTCAAACTAATAAAAACATGTTATTAGAAATAGAAAATAATTTTTTGAAAACTTTTATTTTGAAAAAACACTTTTTTGAAAAAGTTTTGAAAAATAGTTTTTGAAAAAAAACAAATTTTTTTAAATAACAGTTTTTGAAAAATAAAAAACAGTTTTAAAAAATAGTTTTTAATAAAAAAAATTTAACTGTTTTTGCAAAAAAAAAAAACTTCTTTTAAAAATATTTTTCTTAGAAACATTGTTGAGAGAGAGAGAGAGAGAGAGAGTTTTGACAAAATGTTGCTAGTTTTGATATTATTCAATGTCCAAAATTTAATGAGTTGCTAAGAGATTATTAAGTTTGGTTATGCCACTGTGAGCACTTTTTTGAGGGAACATTGCTAACTTTAGCAACTTTTATGATTTTGGTTATTCCATTGTAGATGCTCTTAAGAATGCAACCTAAAATAGAAACAGGAAAGAGGAGAAACAGTTTGTGTTTGAAATAAAGAAGATATAGAGCAAGTGAAGAAGAAAATACCATCGAAATACGCGTGTATATAAATTTTGGAACTAGTTAACTTATGCGGTGTGGGGCTCACAAATTTTGAAAAAATTGAAAAATATTGCTAGTTTTGGTTATCCAAAACGCAAAATTTGATTATTTCTAAGGATGTTATTAAGTTTGATTATACCATTGTGAGCCATTTTTTGCAACAATATTGTT
>BPLS01031340.1:7654-49385 GCA_019656275.1 Rhododendron kiyosumense
ACATAACAAAATGCAATAATTTGTAGTTCAAAAGTTTTTAATGGAAACGCCCCCTTAATCAACTTCAGTCAAGTTGCATTATATTTTGTAGTAGTATATATAAACAATGTATGATATAGCCAAACATAAATTGGCCATTGCCTCATTATGTCAGTTCAGAAAAAGAATAAACATTGGGTCGTCATGTAAGTAACTTGTACTGTAGTAGTATTAGATTTCAAAGGTTTGATATTGTTTTATGATACTATGATGCAACTTGAATGAAGTTGATTTATGTTATTATAGCTAAACATAAATTGGCCATTGCCTCATTATGTCAGTTCCAAAAAAATAAAAATAAAAAATTCAAAAATCAAAACACGTTCAATTGTTTAATTTCTGCCTAACAAAATTTCATGAGTCCTTTGAAAGCGAAAACGGTTTTGTGCATGATACTCCTTGGTATGTCACTGATTTCTATTTTGTATCATTTCTTAATGAAATGGAAACCTTTTTTTGTTGACAAAAAAAATTTTCATGTGCCCTCAAAGATACAACTCAAGGGGAGATAGTCATTTAAGTGCATAAGTTTTACAATAATAACACGTAATATAATAGGGACAGTTGTAAACTCACAATTTTGTAAATATACTTTGATGAGTAGTAAAGAGAATCAGGTTAAGATTGCATAAATAATTAAGATGTGATTTTGAAAATATTGTCTTATAGAACTAATTAAATTTTTTTAAACAAGATCCATATTGGATATAAAATTCATTACCAATTTAAAGATATAACTCATTTTTTATCCGGTTAGAATAAAACGATAAACTATTAAATCCGGACAGAGGGAGTACAAATGGGACTAAAGATCAATAACCACACTAACCCCAAGGGTTGGCCGAGTGATGTTGTCCGTGACTTACGGATTTGCTCTCTTCTAAAATTTCAAGTTCGATTTCCCTAGGCAGAAATTCTTGGGACCACCTCACCTCCACGGCAAGCACTTGAAACGACTGTAGGGATTAGTCTAAGGTACGCGCAAGCTGGCCTAAGATGCCTTGCATTAAAAAAAAAAAAAACCACACTTAAAACTGATACGATACGTTTGGTACGTTCAGATGAATGACATTGTTGTGTTCTTAATAAAGTTTCTCTACTATCTCGTGAGTGGTTCAAATTTTTGATATTCAATTAGGTTCTGACAATTTGAACTGTCATCATCAAATTAAAGGCCTATTTGTTGTTGGATTCAACAAGTTGATGATGGTGATTGGTCCCTCTAAACTAAGCAGGCCAATCGGACAATTGGATAATTATGGGGAATTTGAGCACGTATTTGGGCTTTATCTTAGGGCAAAGTTCACTTATATCCCCTGTAGTTGGGGCCATGTGCATTACACTTCTTACGTTCACTTTGTTGCATTCGCATTCTTTGTGCTTTGTGATTTGTGCAGACGCACCTAATTCCATTTAACGAAGATATACATCACACACCTCTTGAATCTAACTAGTGTATTAAAAATTTAATTCGAGTTGTTCATAATGTATTAATTAAATTAGAGCATCTCTGTAAAAATTGATCATGTCGATTAGACATCAATAAATCAGTCATCGAGAAACATTATTCTTGTCAAAATGAAAGGTCTTCATTTTCGATCGACGTGAATTTTTGTATGGATGTAATACTCTTTGAGTTGTACACTATTAACGACTCAGATCCAATTTTAAGTACATGGGATGAATTAGTTAGATTCAAGGAAGAAGATTAGGGCATATTGGACTTTTCATCATTTCTATTAGTGGATTTTGCACTATTTTCGTTAATCACTTAATTGGGTGCATTTGTACAAATTCACAAAGCACAAGGGGGTGCGGAAGCAACAAAGTGAACGTGAGGGGGCTGTATCCATACATGGCCAAAGCCACAGGGAATTATGCAAAGTTTTCCTTTTATCTTAAAAGCTTTTTCATTTTTTAGAAATTACTTTTATATTTGGGTCTCGTTAACCGAAAAGGGTATATTTCTTTTATCGTAATGGAAAAAAAGTTTAGTGAATATAGCTAGGAAGGCCAAACGGGAACTTGGTAAACTTTCTTCACCAAGTTTTTAGACAAACCTTAACTTGGATACAAGACTTTAATACTACTCAACTAATATTGAGTTTTGACTTTTGGAACTGTCATCATCAATCAAAGGACCAATGTTGTTGGATTCAACAAGGTGATGGTAGAAATGGAAATGGTCCTCTTAAAAGGCCAATCAGACAATTGAATGCTTATGGGAAATTTGAACAGACAATTGGATGTTTTTTTGGTCTAAGAGAACCCTTTCCTATGATACAGGAAACGTTGGAAAATTTAAAGGTAACTACTAACTAGGTTTTGACTTCAACTGCCATCATTATCGTGAGAAAATCTTTTTCACGGCTCTCCTGTGAATCGTTGTTTATGGCACTAATCGCGTTGGACGGTCCGGATGTAAATGAAACTTTTTCGTTAACTCTTTTTCGAAAAAGTTTCATTTAAATTAGGACCATCCAAAACCGAAACAGACAGCCAAGATTGCGCGGAGCTGTGAATAACTTGTTAAGTTTCTCTCCATTATCATATCCATTTTCGTGTTTCTCTTTTCCTCAACCCCACACGGTCTGGATAACGCAACCTATTTGGTCTTTGTGCACCAAGTTATGTCATTTGAAGTTGTCAAATGTCAAAGTTCAGCCCTCTCAACAAAGTTACGTACAAAGCATGAAAAAGAAGAAGAAAGGGCAACGTACACATCGTTATCGCTTGACTAAACAGACAAAGCTACGTTATGTTGGTACCACAAGCTCGAGAATTAATGACAGACTGGTCAATTGTGTGCCACCCTCTAACGAGGAGCAGATGGATTTGACTTGAAAGCAAAACTTTGCGCGTCTTACAATTTATGTACTTCGCTACATACGTTATTTACTACGTAAAACCAAATAAAATCAATTCTGCATTTAGTCACAAGTACCTCTTCTCATTCTGATTAAATCTCGAATCTCCGTGCATCGATCGCACGGATTTTCTTGTAGTAGTTCATAAAACTAAATGATAGTGAAAGGAGGACTCATTGGTTCTTACCTTATTTTCCCTTCTGCATGGGCCGCATGGCCTGTGAATTTTCACCATCTTGCAAGCCTTATTGAGAAGAACAAGGATTTCATGAAAAACTGGGGGAAAAGAAAAAAAAAAGTTTCAAAAAGGGGGGCCCAAATGCCAAGATTCTATGAGAGGAAACAGTAAATTATTTTATAAGTAATCTTCGATTGATCATCAGGGAAGCCATTCCTCATCCATGCCTTCAATTTCCCCAATGTCCATGCTGCACGTGTACAAAGAACCAAGAAACAGAAAACAGAGTTAGCAACTTCTTCATCATCATCTTGAACAACCACTTGCAAATGGGCACCACAGAAATTATTGGCAAATACTAATAGTAGTACCCTCAAGTACAAAGACAGACCACGCCCTGGATGAGCCTGGATAGTCCGTACCTACGTTTCAATTTTTATTACAATTATAGTAGGTTTTCCCGATCAACGTCATTTTGAATGATTGAACGCCCCACCCAAGAGTTTTAATGAAAGTTATCTTATTCTAGAAATACTTTTTTGTTTTGTAATAGGAAATTGAATATGGTGCTTCACTTTTGTATGCATGTGCTCTATTTTGTAAATGAAGTTTCTAGTAATCTCACATTAAAAGTGGACCGTCTGTATTCAAAAGTGGAGCGTCAAAATTAGCATCCTTTGTAATATTGTTGTGCTCTTTTAAGATGAATAGAGAAGCACAAGATTCTATGCAATTGATTTTATAGATGACATATCGGCTCAAAATATAATCGGGAAGGCTTGATCCAAACATTTATTGCATAGAACAGTTCCTGGTAAGCTTTATGGAAAAAATTTTGGATCAAGCACTTCGCGGTCATATTTTGAGCTGATTTCTTATAAGTATCCTTAAAATTACGTTATGAATACATTGAATGGTTTGGATCATCAAAATTTGATCAGAAAATGAGAGATCCTTAACTTAGCAAGTTAAAGGATCCCTTAGTGGAAGTAGACTGATTAAGTAAGATAGGAGTAATATTTTTGCTGAAAATATAAATGGGCAGGCCCAAAATTAGAAGCTGTGTCAACCCGGGCCTTTACAATCTCGCCCAGCAAAACCAAAACAAGGAGCCCACATAAAGTGGCCTTCATTCCCTGAATACACAAGACCACAAAAACCCAGGGGCCCAAGGCTGCTGTGCCTAAAATTCAGGTCTCGTTCCGAGCTTGAAAATATTATCCAAACCATTTTCTATTTAGAGCTAGACGCAAACAAGAACCCTAGAAAAAATCGAGTCAGTCGGACTTTGTTATCATAGCAAACAAATCGCATTTTCCTACAGTAAAATAACAGCAATTACAATTATAAAAATAGAAAGCAAGATTATTTTATCCGATCAGGAAGCCGTAAGCCAACGATGCCCGATAGACTTCATTTTAAACAAGGTGGTTGTTCTTGTGTAGTTCTAAAAAGAAACACAAAATGTTTCAAAATCGCTAGAAGAATACCAGAAAAACCAGAATTCCAAAATTGATAGAACTCCTCTCCTGTGGAAACTTTATATTCAACTCAAAGTCAATTGGTAATGAATAGATAGGCCGCCCAGATTCATATACTAGTTTTGGAAGAGATAATTAACCGATAAGAGACAATTTTCATCACCTTCCCTCATTGAATTAATTATTGGACCATAAGGCAGAAAGAAAGAAAAAAAAAATGGAAACACCGAAGCATTGCCAGAGATTAGATAAGCATAGGAACAGAAAACATCTCTATGTTTTATTCCCTGCAGCATAAATAGTAGTAATAAAAAAAGAGGAAAATAAATAACTATTTAAAGAAAGAAATTAACATTAAGCAGTAGTTACCAAGGCAAGGCAGGATCTTGGGAGGATTCATCCAAGCAGTGGTGGAAGCAACTCTGATCATTTGCAGTGTTCAACCAGTCCGGGAATTCGACCACGGCCTGATCGAACGGATCGTCCTCCTTGTCGTCGTTGTCACCGTCGCGGTCGCCTTTGTATTTCGGCCCGATTTCCCCTGCAGTCTTGAAGAACTTGAACCACCAAGCTGATGTGACCAAATTCATGGTGTCGTTCCATTCCATCTGGTGCTGTTCTCCCATCCATTCCATCTCTGACATTATCTCTTCCTCATCCATTCCCTGGTGTTGTTGCATCCCTCCCCCATTCCCAGTACTACTGTTTGGGTCTGCAATGTCAGAGGAATTCCCCTCTTCTTGTTGTTGTTTTGATATTGCCTCTAAATTGTTGTTAGGAATGGGGGAAGGAGATGTCGAAAACGATGACGGGTTATGATGGTAGAGAGTTGTTTCAAAGTTGGTGAAATCATGAATGTTGAGATTCAATCCCAAGGGTCTCTGGTTAGGCAGCCCAAGATTCATGAGATTTCCTGTGATGGCTGGATGAGGAGGAGGAATTTCATGAGAATTACTCGGCCAACAGTAAGGATTATTTGGCGATATCGAAGAAGAAGAAGAAGAAGAACCGAATGTTGGGTGGTAGGAGAAATTGCTT
The DNA here is from genome assembly GCA_019656275.1 of Rhododendron kiyosumense. NCBI lineage: Eukaryota > Viridiplantae > Streptophyta > Magnoliopsida > Ericales > Ericaceae > Rhododendron > Rhododendron kiyosumense. Next base: position 13,258 of record BPLS01031340.1, read on the forward strand.
TCAACGCAGCTTGCGCTGGTGGATGGGTAAACCCTGCGATTCCTCCTACACTTTGTCCGTCCTCGGAACGACGACGACTGCGGAGGCGGTGGAGGAGGAGGATGCAGCACCGTTTGCGGTGGCTGTGGCTGCACCAGTGGCGGAGGTGTCAGTTGGCGGTGGTGCTGCTCGGTGGATTGTTTCATAGAAGCTCTGTGAAACTTAAGGGCGGTGACAATTTCCCTTCTGGCTTCCGCCATGTTCAAAAGCCTCTCTTGGTAAGGCCTGGTGGTGTGAAGCCGCCTCCTGACTTGCTTCTTGTGCTGCTGCTGCTGTTGTTGCACCTGCGCCTGATCCGATGCTTGCGGCTGAATTGGGGATTGCTGGCAGCAGCTCCCGTCCTCGATCACCAACGCCTCCTCGCCGCCAAATCCATCCCCGTTGTTGTCATCGACCCCGTTGACGTCCGGGGCGGGTCCGTCTTTGTTTCTTGAAGAAGTAAGTTGCTTAACGAGGCTACGAATATACGCACTGGAGAGATGAGGAGGCGGCGGCGGAGGAGGAGGAGGAGGAGATTCCTCTTCTTTCACCTTATTAGCATGATGATCAAACTTCACTATCTCCATGCCCACTTTCTTGCTCCCTCCTGCCCCTGTTGATCTCCCTCCCATCTTCTCCCCCCTCCCTTTTCTCTCTCTAAAAATGTTTGAGTTCTATAAGGTGGAAATGGGGTGATGGTGGAATTTTGGAGGAATAGGTCGGTTGGGAATTACGTTGATTTTCTTTTTCTGAAGCAGCAAGTAGAGAAGAGAGAGACATGGAGTCCCGGGGAGGTCTCATGGGTGATATAAATAGCTGGGGGGCTGACAGTCTAGGTTTTTAACTGCTTTTGGATTCTTGCCTGATTTGGCATAACAAATGTTTGGTACCATTTTATTACGACTTCCCTTTTTTATTAGTTCGCTAGGATGGCCCTGACATTTGGGTTGTTCAAGCCGAACTTTCCGTTTAGTTGCTCCTAAATATTTTTTTTTTGCTAGATTTCTAATTTTTTTTGTATACATACAAATTTTTTTTTTGTTGCCCCTTGCCGAGGGGTTGTCTGAGCTAGCCGACTTGCGGGGCTTATCCCCTGGCCGGCCCTATTGAGTACTAGTGCTGCATTTATAAATTAGGCCTCCAAACGAGCTGAGCCGAGCTTTGTCGAGCTCGAACTTGGCTCGTTTACTAAACGAGCCAAAAACTTGTGCTTGAGCCTTAACGAGCTGAGCTTAATTATTCACTAAATGAGTCTTTTTAATTTAATCGAGCCGAGCCTCTCTTAACAAGCTGAGCTTTTTTCGAACGAGCCGAGTGGAGCAAAAAACTCAAGCTAAACCGAGCGTTAACAAGTTGAGCATCACAACCAGGTGATGGAGCATCTAAACCACAGCCAATCCATTGATTTTCCCCTTTTTTAGATCTAAGGAAGTTGGAGTGACGTTTAAACTTTACCCTTTCACCAAAAATTAAGAATTCATTACATGCAGTGATGCTATCTCCATCGCTCCGTTTCACTGTTTCCCTCACCGGAGCTTCAATCTCGTTGTCCGTATCGGCAATCGATAGTTCGAATTTTAAAAGAATCTTTTCAAGAAAGAGTTTAACTCTTCCATGTAATATTGAAAGTGATGGAGAAGCGGTGAAAACAGAGCGGTGGTGGTAAACTTTTTGCATTACCTGCTCCATTCTATGTGAAATTACAACAATTCACTCATGGCTCAGGTGGGGACTCATCACCAGCTAGCGCTACCCGAAGCATCCCACCACACTACCGGCCACCATGAGAAACAGCAGGCAAGAATGGGACAAAATAAAATCAAAAGGGCAGTTTAGGCATTGAATGCATTAATGCCCAGCACCTTGTCTGCAAGCTTGTGGCCATGGGACCAGGCTCTCATATAATTAGGCGTCAGCAAAAGCCTTTAGCCAAAAAGAAAAATACAAAACAAAAACTGACAGAAGAATCTCCACTATTTTGCTGTTGCAATATCTCTCTCACAACAAAGGGGTTTGACAAGTGTGCATGCAAAACCTAGTAAGGATTTATCCTCTATGAGTTCGTATGTTCAAATTTTACAAAGGCCAAACGTTCAATATCTTGGAACTACTGAAGGTTTTGCCCAATCGCTACCTTTAGGGCTCCGAAATAGTCGAGATGCATGCAAGCTGACCCAGATATTTAGTTATGAAAAAAAAACCCCTCTCTCCCCCTCCATGTTTTTACTCCTATAATATAAGAAAAAAGGAAGAAAATCCAAAAATTTCTGTTTAAATTGTGCAACTTGATAAGTCTGTTGGTGAAACAGAGAACTTGGACCTTTGGCAAAGGCATTTACACAGCTTGTGGAAGACAGAAATGGTCCATACTTTCCTCTCCCTCTCTCATTTTTTCAATTTTTTCCCCTTCCATGCGGGGGCAGAATTAGGATTCAATGTGAGAAATTTTTTTTTCAATGAACGATTCCGAAATGATGATTTATGTTCTTGGTAAAATTGATCTTTCCTGATTGAAACATTTTCGAGCGGTAGAGAACGCAAATAGCTTGGTTCGTATGGGCGTTCAACTCCTTGTGACCCCCCTAACCCCCTAATCTGTGATATATTATGGGACTAATGTGTAATACAGTAATAGGTGATGCTCTAATCTTTTCCCAAAATAACAAATATATAGAAGCTTACTCATACATATAGAGTAAGCTTCTAATGTGGACCTCCGCATCGAAACAAAGTGCAGACCTCTCCTTTTTCGATCGAATTTTGATGATTCGAACCGCTCAATATATTCAGAATGTGATTTTAAGGGTACCCGCGTGAAATCTACCAAAAAAAGACCGGAAATGGCTTCATCCGAGTAGTTTTTGTTTATTTTTTACTGAACGGTTCAAATAAAAATTGCTCAAATCAAGCCCTTCGCGGTCATTTTTTTTGCCGATTTCTCGCATGTATTCTTAAAATCAAGTTCTGAACATATTGAACGGCTCGGATCATAAAAATTCAATCCGAAAAAGGGAGAAATAGGGTGGTCCGCACTTTGCTTGGATGCGGAGGTCCGCATTAAAAGCTTACTCTATATATGAGTCTCCTTCTCCTAAGGACCACCGTAACTTAATAAAATAAAAACTCTCTTTCCTGATGGAATTTCGATGATCCGAGCCGCTCAATGTATTCAGAACGTGAATTTAAGGGTACCCGTGAGAAATCAGCAAAAAAAAAAAAGACCGGAAAGGGTTTCATCCGAGCAGTTTTTGTTTATTTTTTTATCAAACGGTTCAAATAAAAACTGCTCGGAAGAAGCCCTTTTTGGTATTTTTTTTTGCCGATTACTTGCAGATACCCTTAAAATCACGTTCTGAACACATTGAGCGGCTTGGATTATCAAAATTCGAATGGAAAATGAGAGAAATGGGGAGGTTCTTATTTTAACTAAAATAAGCATCTCCTCATTTGAAAATATATATCCGCAGCATCTACAAATCATAAAAATACATCAAATGCTAAAATCCAACACTTTCCCTTGTTTGAATGAGTTTTAAAAAAAAAATTGGGTTTGGTTTTTACGTAATGAGTGTAGAGAAAAATAAGAGTAATAATTGAAAATATGAAATTATGAATAATAAGTGGAAAGAGATAGAGATAAATGAGAATAATAATTAGAGAAATGAGAGAGAAATCATTGAAAGTATGAGTAATGAGTATTTTTGAGTTGAAAAACTTTTTTCAAGTTTCCAAACAAGGTACACGGATAAGATGAACCGGAGTGAGAAACATTATTTGTGACCAAACCGCAATAGTAGAGGGAATACAATGCCAGTGACCATGCATATCACACGTGAATGCACAGGATTTGGATAACAAGTCCGAAAGTGAATATATCGCTCTTTTGTATGTGTGAGCAATGTTTTTAATGGTGGTAGCGGACCGCATAATTTTAGCAGTAGCACTACGTGAGTATCGAATGATAGTATGATACCTAGCCCTTGCTTCTCCTGCCTCTTCCTTTAGCCGGCCCTATATATAGTGAGAATCAGGTGTAGCAACCAAAGATTTTTCTAAAGTTATTTTTGCGTAAAAACTCAGATACTGTTAGATTTCTTGGTAACCTCTAGTATATAACTATATATTAACCAAGTTTGAGTAGCTTAAATAAGCGATGTGAGACAAGTCTAACATTCTCCTTACGTGCAGTCCAGATGCACGTGGAGATGACAAACCAGGAGATCAGGAGTTAAACAATTAACACAGGCGACAGAGATGATAGAGACTTTCCCACGAGAGATAAGGATCCAACAGGTTGCGATTCGTAGTGAAGATCAAGAGTTAGCGGGGTGTAGCGGTATCAGACGATAAAAAAACCGCTTTGCATGGTGGAGATCTGGAGTTAGTGGGATGTAGCGGTATCAGACGATAAAAAAACTGCTACATTAACAACCATATCCTAGGTATCGGCCGATATTTAAATCCATGTCGCAAGTGGCGGGTCTGCGCACAGATTATGCATATAAAATTGTTCAATATACTAGAAGTATATTTAGTAAAATGTAAAAAAACAAACAAACAGGCTGAACAGTAAAAATTGGAAAAGATCATAGAAGATGGATGAAACATAGGTCTGGCTGATCAGAATTGTAGTAATAGTAGTTGTAGCGGATAGCATTCAAAGGCAGAGGCATTGATTTCTTTCTACTACTAATAATAAAATGGGTACTGTGAAAGAAAACCTAGTTCCACCAATCTCCTTCGACTGCAGAAAACAGAGGGCCCCTTTTTCTCAGCGGAGTAAACTAACATAAAAAATAGGAAAAAAAGCAGGGGATTCGATGAATGACATTAACCCCATCCCAACCCACTTGGGAGCGTCTCTCTGTATATCCTCCCAACTCCTTTCACACTGTTAGATTTTCTTCGACGGTTTTAACTAGGACGGTGAATGAATTGAGCAGTTTGCAAGTTTGTTTTGGCTCGGCTTGTTAACGCTCGACTCAGCCGGGGGCGGACAGAGAGGTGCAAGCACGGGCCCAGGCCCCGGCCTCCTAACTATACTATATATTCAGGTTAATTTCAAGAAATTCTATAGGATTAGCCCCTGCAAATTTTTTGTGAAAAAAAAGTTGACAAAGTTTCTATAAATGTTTGAAAAAAAATCCTTAAAAGTTCAAGTTAGCAACAATTTTTGGTTGTGATTATAAAATGCAATTATGTTTATGTAGACAATCTTGTCTTCTTCTGAGAACTAATAAGTAGCAATATTTATATTATACAACATAGTTTTTGTTCTCAATGTAAAAATATACTCCCTCCGTTCCAAATTCAAAGTCCATCTTTCCATTTTGGGTTGTTCCAAAATGATGGTCCTTTTCCAAAAATGGAAGAAAAAATTTGGTGAGTTTCCAAAAATGTCCCTCATAGGTAATTGTAAGTGTTGTAGAGTAGGTAGAATATAGGGGTGATGGTGGAAATGATAGGCATTGTAGGTGTAATCATTGCATGTCCCTTAAATAGTTGGAATCCCCAAGATGGACTCTTAATTTGGAACGGAGGGAGTATGTGATTTGAGACCCTGCTTTGTATAGATTCTGAGTCCATCATTGGGCTCAGTTCATTTAGGTAATGACCCGAACTCAAACTCAAGTTTTTGGCTCGTTTGACAAAAGCTCGGCTTGTTATGGCTTGAGTTCAAATTTTTTGCTCGTTAGGTAAACAAATGATCCATAACACATGGATCCCAACAAACAATAGTCTTTCATATTGAGTAATTTGGATCATCTTGTGATTGAATAAACTAAATAATTAGCTATTATTGTGAGATATTAGTGGCAAACTACTTTTTATAGCAATGTTATTTAAGTAAGACAAGTCTTTCATAGTGTGTTCATCAGATAATCAAATTTACCAATTTCATATACGAACACAAAGTTGTTAATTATCATCAATTAAACTACAAAGAAGAGTCTTGTCGGTAATTTATCGATCTATTTTGGCACATGAATCGCAATTAAAATAATTTTTGGCACAAAAAAATCCTACGAATAAGCTATAAAATAAACTATTCCAATAATCAAAAAAATAGGTTTGGAATGAGCTAATCGAAACTGGACGTCCAATTTTCCAGTGGTACTGCGCGCATAGTCATTTGCCAATGACAGACAGCTGTTGGAAGAGTTGTGTATGGGTGTGCTGCTACACTGCATGCACGCAAATTTTGTGTGACCGTTATTAGGATGGAAGGGGATCCCCTCCAGTAACACCTACTTGGCCAAGCTGAACACTCTCTTTTTTTGGATCCAAAGTACAACACATTTAACCAACTGGTTGCGGAGGCTATGGCAGCGAGGGAGGCTTTATGTTTGGCGGCAACGTTGGGCTACAAAGCTGTCGAGATTGAGGGCGATTCACTAGGATTAATCAAAATTCCAAGAGAGGAGGATCGAATGAAACTAGTCGTTGAGGTAATATCGGCGGTAGATGAGTTTTGATGTGTGTGTTTAGTTTTGCGAGAATAACAGAAAACTCGGTGGCTCATTGTGTTGGTGAAAAAGGGTGTTTGGGGGGTGAGAGTCTTCACTTGGGAGGCTGATCCCTCGTATGGTTAGCTAATTCTTTGGGATGGGATGACTGCTTTTATTAGTTTTTTTTGAAGACACTGCTTTTATTAGTTTGGATGTAATATTTGTTCTATCATCAATAAAGATTCCTACCATTTTGAAAAGAAAAAAAAAAAACCCAAATCTCAAACTAAAGAAACCGAGCATTTTGTGAGCACAACACAGTTGATCTGAAAAGTTCTAGAGGTTCATTCAAAAAATCAATTTGACTCTGTTTTGTTGATTGAGAATTTATGGGATTCAGGCCCTAATTTAAGGAAAGGGCGGGGAGATGGTGGGACCGCCTGCAAGCAATAAGGGACGTGATGTGATGTGACCAATCGAAATCAACGGCTGCAGCTGCTTTTGATCATCCACTGCTGGTGCGGGATTCTGAAACAGATTGACACGTGGGCTGAGACCTGAATCTCCAATCAAAGTTAAGCTTGCCACGTGCGAACCAACGAAAGGGACAACATGTTGGCACCGCACGTCTCCTCCTCCTAGGCCCTACCCAAATCCTGCATAGCCCATTTAAAGTTTAGGGATTATGTTTAAAAAAAAAGAAGGAAAATGACGGTTAAGGACGTGTTTTGATAATTAATACATGTTAAGATAATTTGTTTATTAACAAATGTTTTTAGCATGTCCTTAAAATGTATTAATTATCAAAACACGTCCTAAGCCGCTATTTTCCCAAAAGAAAAAGCGTAATCCAGAGGGGACCTACGACATTCCCGATGGAATACCGACGAGTATGCAGAGTCCACTTTGAGTCCCGTTCAATCATTTAAAAAAAAAATTGAGTACATTTGCCAAAAAAATAGCTTAATTCAATATGTGTAGGTATTTGATCCAATCTTCTATTTTTTCATTTAGATTTAGGGATCTTGTAATCTAAATGAAAAATGGAAGATTAGATTAAATACCTACATATATCAGATTGGGGTGATTTATTACTAACCAACTTGTTTTTTTTTTTTTAAATTATTGAACGGCTCAGATTATCTATTCGGGGCCCACGGAACTCGGAGTGGGACCCGCACATCCGTCATTACCCCATCAGTATCAATGTCGTTAGTGCAAGTAGCACGGCTCAAAGAAAAAAGAAATGAAAAAATGGTCTTCACTTTCTTATGTATAGACGTTTTTGCGTGTTAGATTAATAAAATCTTCCCACTTTTGTCATAAAAATTGGGATTATGGTAATACCTATATACTACCAAGTGAGTTTCAGTTGGAGATCTGTACCCATATACCAAGTGAGTTTAAGTCGCAAAGTCATGAATATTAAAACAGGATTCTACAGCTACAACTCGCTTGATTCATAAGTACACAAAAATTTGGGTACAAAGGAAATTGTGTGGCACTTAGGAGGCTATTTTATTTTGCATTTTGAATTTTAATTATGAATATTGTTTTTGAATAATGATCAGAATAAATTTTGAAATTATTGTGATGTTTGAAAGATAGATGCCGGGTATATTTTGTAGCAGAGTAGTGTTAGGGAGTTAATTTGGAAAATAGAGTATGAGTTGTTAATTGACCATATTGCCCTTGATAGTATTCGTTAATAAGGTATGGATACGAGTGTTTACTCGTTGTATGAATCATCTTTTGACCCCTAAATATATTTTCCCAATTTTTACGTTAAATGTCTTCATTGGTCCTTTGACCTCACTAGCTAATACGTTGACATATTCTTTTTCTGTAGGAAAAAAAACATCAGAGAAGTGTTTCTTCCATTATTCGTGTAAAGTATGGACATGTAATGTGAAGGAGATAAGAAATGATAATTAATGTAGATGTCGAAAATGCAATTATTATATAAGAGTACCCAAAAATCGAAAAGAATTAACAATACACAATGTAAGGCAAAGGACGAGGATGGAATTTGCTGAAGGGGTAGGGCATTTTTGTCTTTCCGTGTGTAGAAAAATGAGAAGACTCATCAACAGAAGCTCCTAAAAGGGAAATTATCAGATTGTGGCTCCATGGTGATTTGGAGAATGAATTATGGCAGAAGGCATTTTCCAATCCAGCTGGGCAAATGGTCAAAATGTGAAAGATGCATAGTCGGATTATCCAAAATGCAAAATTAGGCTCTCAAACACCCTGTTAATGTAAACATTATTCCCTTCAAATGTGAAGCAAAAATACAGTATTGTATCATTGCTTTTAGAATTTATTTATTTTTGTGTGTGCTTCATTGTATTCTAACAGGCATGTGAAAGGTTTAAGTGTCTGTTTTACAAACTTACTGAATTACCATTCTCAGATGGTGCAGAGGGCCGCACTCTACTGCTTGGAATGGGGATGTTACCAATTGCACCCCTGCAAAGCGGTTGCAGAGTGGTCGTAACCACACTTATCTCGGCAATCGATGGCTAGGATTTTAACTGAGCAATGGTTCATATTCAATCTGATCCGTTCATGCCGAGATGAACAGCCGAATCGATCGCTCTGCACCGCTTTATAAGGATGCCGCTCGGCAACATCCCCTGTCCCTGCTGCTAGGCTGTGCTCTTGATTAATAAGCTCCTACAGGGTAGTCACTTTCTGGTATTGGTGGTGGCATGTGGCCTTGGGACCATTTGTTTTTGTGTCAATATATATATATATATAGAGCGAGAGCGAGAGCGAGAGAGAGAGAAGAGTGTGTGTGCAGAGGAAGGGAGGGAGAGAGCTTCTAGAACAATTATGCTAGAAGGACAAGAGTGTGTGCAAAGTGTAACTCTAATTTGTATACTTAAGTTCTTTCTGTTTTCCCACTGGAATGAAAAATTGGAACGCTGATAAACTAGTTGAACGAGCCTTAGTAAATTGGTCAGGATTGATTTGAAAACTTAAAAGGGCTTTAATATAATACTCCGTAACGGTTTTACTTATTTACTGAGTGATCCGATCTCATACAAGATTTTGTTGAGTCGATCACAAATTGATCTCAAGTAATTTGAATTTTCAAACACAATAAATCGAAGGAGCAGAGAGTAATAACTTGTTCTAGATTAGTTTAAGAGTAAATAACGAGTTTGCAAAATTATTCAATTAAGCTAACTTCGTTCATATAAGAAACAGATCTCAAACAAGCTAATTAAATGAACAAACTTGAGTTTAAACTTGACTTGAATAACTTGGTTCTTCTATTACATATAAGGGATAAGGAGATCACATGCTATTAGGGATAACCTTATGAGGTTTGCCTGATGGTCAAGATCTGAAATTTAAGATTTTGCTCTTTCTCTTTGACTAATGCTTGAAACCCTTTAGTTGCGATCAATTCTTACAAGTCAATCCATACACGATTTTGCTCTGACTTTATATACGGTATCGGCTCTTGAATGGTGGAATTAATCTGCCTATGTATTTCGTTGAGGTGTTATAAATTGGTCCGTGCACCCTAAATTATATATAGTCGATGTGCGCATAAAATGATCAATGCATCCTGCGTTACAGTATTTAAAAGAGAAAGAAACAATAAATAAAGAATAAGAAGAGAGTACCCTTTGCTTGGCAAGCTTGTGTAAAAAGCAACGGAGATGCTACATCAAGGTAAATGCAAATTCGTCAACAAACGATTAAATAAATGAAAAGGGATCGAATGGATATCACCCGAACCCCCAATCCTTAGCTAGACAACTTGCACCGACCAAAACCCAATCCTATCTAGTCGTAATCTAAGTTGACAAGTGGCGGAGCGAGGATGAGAGTTACGCGGCCGAATTATAATGGAAGAATTTTCAACGTCAAACATCTCTCTATTCCTTACTCAAGGAATAGGTAAAAATGGAAAAACAACTACTAATATCCTTGTATTACATAGTCAAAGGATAAATCAAAATACATTTTTCAAGATTGATTATCCATAAAATAAAAAAATAAAAAAACAGAACAAAAATAGGTTTACAGTCTATCAAAGTGGAACCGACGTGTTGCTCGAAAATCATCTAAAATTGATTGACTCTAAACTAAATTGCATTGCAATTTCCCTTTGGATAAATGCAATCACATATATGTCTGCTGAAATTGAACATTCAAGCTGATTTAATCAAGCAATTTCAAGCCTATTCAATCGAAGAACAACACGAAAAGCAACAGGAATCACTGAGTTCGTAAGTCGTCAAAAACGATAGAATGAGAAGGAAGAGTTTTGTTTGCAAGCTTCGTTTTATTTGTTCAAGAGTAAAATTAAAAAAAATTTAATTTTTTTTGGTAATGAGCACCCATAATGTTTTTCTTTTAAGTGGTGAGGGGCCTAATACCTCCGCCTGGGAAGAAGAGAATAAAATTGTTCACTTAGGTAACTCTAGCTTAGCTACCAAGTTACATTAAGGAAGTCAAATCTTATGTACAGAAAAGTGTATGTACCTTTGTTTCTGTATAATTTCAACCACATAATTGCAGAATAGTTTTTCTCTGAAAAAGACTATTGTGCAAAGCTGAACGATTGCACAATGATCTCTTTCGAGAAGAGACTAATGTGCAATCATGCAGTTGAAATTACAAATGAACAAAGGTACATTGCATTTTGGGTACGCTGAGGTGATGTTAAGGTGGCCGGGGATGAGCCAAAAATGTAAAAGTGAGAGGGAGATGATCAACAAGGATAAGATCTATGCCAACTAACTTCTTTTAGAAACAGAAAGCACTAGTAACCCAGACATCAATGAAATCGATAAGGAAGTTGCGTTAAGTGATGATGTGCCCATCGCGGCTATGAAGTCCCTATAGTTCGGGAAAGGGTTACTACACATGGTCGCCTCCCGCTCCATGCTATTATGTATGGAGGGAAAAAATGTAGTCAGATGAAATATTGGATATATACTATCTATGCTTCTTTTTTAAGTAATAAATAAAAACATAGTTTGTAGTTTTAGTTGTACGCTTTTTCCATGGACTACTTAGGCAGTGACATATGCAAGAATTTGAAAGTTGGAGGTGTCGCGGTCCCACTTGCGCCCTAAGGTGTTCTTGGTCACCTTTATAGTCAAATCCTCGTCCTTGTGTTTTTCTTTTCTTTTTTTCTCGGTGAAAGTCAACATTGTTACTCGTAGTTTGTAAAGTTTGAATCATTTTCCCGGTGTTCTGGTTATTTCTAGAAATTTGGCAACATTTTTTTTTATTTCTTACGATTTCAAGTGTGGGGTTCTGGCATACATGGGACTGAAGGCCACTATATGTGGGCTTCTTGATTTGGTCTGGGCTGGGTGAGATTGGTAAGGCACACCTTTCTTCTTTTGCGCCCGGCCCATTTGTTTTTCAAGGCTCCAAACAACTTCGGGGAAATCGAAGGCATGGATGGGGAAATGTTTTCCCTCCCCGTTACGTTAGTGTTATTATTTTTTAAGTATTTATTTTTTATTTTACGAAACATATCATTTTGTCAAAAATTTGAAAAATAAATACTTATTTTAATTAGTGGAACACATCCGAAGATTAATACTAAAATCTTGATTGTTTGCCTCTTGTGTAAACTTTTCCAGATTTTTTCCCAAGATTACAACACCGAATTGGAATAATTTAACCCATTAATCTCAAGAATTTGCATTCCAAAAAGTTATATTATTCAATGTCCAATTAATTTGATTATTTATGTGGTTATATCGAAAAGCTCTATAAATCGTGAACAAACCAAATGGGCCTAGGAAGGGCCCACAAAAGAGCTAACTAGACAGGTCAGTTCATTTTCATCGACCGTGGAGGTCTTTTTCCAAAAAGAAGAAGTAAGAATCCCAATGCCGCAAAATAAAATAAAATGTAATTAATGAGTATATTATTTTCGTAACTCTCATAAGAGAAACCCGGCGTGTTTTGTTTTTTGTAATCTGAAAAACCCGGGGTTTGAAAGTGCCATTTTTGTAGAAGAACCTTTACTCACTCTGTTTGGTTCCTCTTTTTGAGAGTTACTTTTAACTCTCGGCACAATTTTCAATAAATCTCTTTCTATCTTTCTTCACTCATTACCACTCAATTCTTAAAAATAACTTTCTAAATTCTAAACCAAACAAAGTGACTATTTTTATTTTTCCGGTCAAACGAAAATTAGAAGAACCTTTACTATGCCAATTCAGAGAAAAAAAGTAACCAAATACGGCTCGTTTGTTTGTTTGTATTTAAAATATTTTACTCATTTTTATTGTTGGTTGAAAAAAAAAAAGTGCCAAAATTATTATACATGTAAAACACTCTCCCTCACATGGGCGAAAATATTTTCCTCCAAAAAATCCCGTAAGTTATTTATGGGACTCATGTTCATCATTGCCCCCATGCTCCTACGAGACGTGCTAAAGCCACCGACAAAAGGCGGCCTAATTTTGCATCGACTCTAAACGGGACTCACCTCGGGTCCTATACGGATGATACGAGTCATTCAATAATTTAAAAAAAAAAAAAACAAGTGAGCCCATGAAAAATCAGTTCAATCCAATATATGTAGGTGCTCAATCCAATCTTCCCATTTTTCATCGGAAGGTTGAATCGAACACCTACACATATCGGATTGAACTGATTTTTAAAGATCCTACTTAGTTTCTTTTTTTTTTCAAAAAATTATTGAACGCCTCGGATCATCCGTGCGAAACCTGGAGTGGACCCCGCACCCCATCGGTGCAAAATCCGGCCACCATTTGATTGGTGTCCCTAGTTTTTTCGTGCTCCTACGGGCCCAACCCTCGCTCAAACCAATGTCTGGACTAGCAAATCAGAAAGTCTAAGGATCTCGACCAGGGGATCCAGATCGAATTTTCGACGGCTTGCCGGGCCCACTTTGGCCACCGGACGGCTGATCGGAGCCGACCAAAAATTCTAAAAAAAAAATTGAGTGGGTCCAATTAGGAATCAATGGCATTTGATGTGTGTAGATGGCCAATCTAAACACTCCATTTTTTGTATACATTTGGAGGGTAATTTGACCGTCCAAATTGAGTATTTGGATCAATCACCTACACACATCGGATGCCGCTGATTCCCGCCTAGATTCACTCGGTTTTTTTTATAGAATTTTTGGTCGGCTCCGATCAGCCGTCCGGTGGCCGGAGTGGGCCCAACAAGCTGTCGAGAATTCGGTCAGGATCTCCCGTCTGGAACTGTAGCACCACTGCTAGCAAATTGCAACTACCCTGATCCTCTGTCTCCATACAGATGCCTATAGGCTATAACTATGCATAGACAGTATATATATACATATGTTTGAGTCAGTGTTTTGCAAATATGTTCTTAGGAAAATTGAGACCAATTAAGTCCAATTTTGGTTCATAAGGCAAATTTCTCTTCTTTTTTTATATTATTTTTAAGTGCCGACCAAACACTAAAAAATAAAGACATGAATATTATTTTTTTCATTTTCCATGGTAAATATTTTACGTTGTAAAATATTGTACATTGAAACAAATAGAGCCTTAATATTGGTTCAGCGCCTGAACTTCATGAGACCTATCGGTCGGAGGAGCCTTTTTTTCCAAGATTGAGGTCGAAGGGCTTGTTAATAAAATAATAACTCCAACACTATAATACTAATATTGATATTCACATCTCTTTTGCTCGGCGAAAGTCAGCATAGTTAGTTATACTTTAGTGAGGCTTGAGCTCCTACCAAATGCGTAAAAGTACATGGTGCCTACCACTTAACTATCAGTACTCCACTTGCATATTGACAAACCCGATTCAACTTACTGCACCAACACGTACCCATCATAAATTATACTAACACACACACATATATCCAGACATAATATGGTACTCATGACAATGGTAGTTGTCAATTATTGATCATCGATCATTGCATTGTCCAAATTACTATTAACATAGTTAGGAATTGTAGACGCACTAATAAACACTTTTCTCTATCGTGAGCTACAGTACTCTGGTGATGCATGTCACAGCCACACTCAGCCATGGCTTCGTTTCGAAGTTAATTAATCTAGCTTCCTCATAAAGTAATTCAAAATGGGTTCTTTACGTACTAATTCAATGGAAAGCTGGTCAAAGTTTAGGCTCTAATGCTCGATCTATGTTGTAGACATATGTATTTATAGGACTCAATAATGGAAGTGAAAAGGCAACGCACAGAAGGGCTAATATGCTTCCCCATGAAAACATTCTTTCCATATGCATATGATGCATGCATGCATATTTGACATATATAAATAACTCGTGATGCATGGTGACCCTAGAAGACAAAATCAACCACTGAATGGAAAATCCGAGGTGCGTGTGCAAGTTGGCTCAAGATACCCTACATTATCATAAAAAATAAAATAAAAATTGATCATTTAGTGCCTAATGACTCCGATCCGTTGCCTAAGTTAATCACAATGATCTACATGCATTTTGTATTGAGGTAATTGCATGATTTAACCCTGCAGATGTGTGTGTATATATATATATATATATATATATATATATGAACCCTGCTATTGGTACCGACCAATAGCATGCTAACGGGCACGCAGGGCCCACTCCGAGTCTCATACAGATGATTCGAGCTGTTCAATAATGTTAAAAAGAAATTGAGAGGGCCCATGAAAAATTATCTCAATCTGATATGTGTAAGTTCTTGATCCAATTAATCTTTTATTTTCCATTCAGATTTTGAATCTTGAAATCTGAATGAAAAAATGAAAATTTGGATCGAGTACCTACACATATCGGATTTAGTTGATTTTTCACAGGACCCACTCGATTTAAAATTTTTTTTATTATTAAACTTCTTGAATCATCTGTGCAAGCCCCAGAGTGAATCCCGCGTGCCTGTCGGTACCTCATAGGTATGGGGATAGTCAGTTCCCTTAGCTTTATCGTATACATATAGGAAAAGTTTCAAATGAGGACCACCTCATTTATGGACCTCTCTTTTCCGATCAAATTTCGATGATCCGAACCGCTCAATATGTTTAGAACATGACTTTAGTGGTCCCCTCAAGAAATCAACAAAAAATGACTAGGAATGGCTTCATTTTTTTTGCTAATTTTACGCGGGTACCCTTAAAATCACGTTCTGATCACATTGAGCGGCTCGGATCATCGAAATTCGATCGGAAAATGAGAGAAATGGGGAGGACTCCCACACAGGAAACTAACTCTGTGTGTGTGTGTGTGTGTATATATATATATATATATATATATATATATATATATATATATGACAGGAGAGTATCTCTTTATGGCTAAGTTATTCTAAAAGACTCTTAACTATGTCCTTAGATTTACTTCCACAAGAAGTCTGATAAAATATCATTGCCTTTCTGGTTGAATTATCATGTGGTAATGGTTTGGCAAACTTTAAATTGTGTCCTCTTTCTTGTTGAGCCACGTACGTACCATTAGATTGCTCCATGATAGATAGCTATCGTAATCCTGCATGCCCACTAATTGTATCAAGAAGTAACATCTCACTAGTGCGTGCATGTATATATCAAGCCAGGTTTCTTTTGCACGAAGAAGAACGTACCAGAAGACAACGCACTCACAAACTTTACGAAAACGGAACCCAATATGTTTTTTTTTTTGTAACTGAACATGTTCGGGTCCACTTAAATACATTTCGACTAATTCCTAGAGACCATGATACTGCTGTCCACTGGCCGAGAGCCCATTCAAAATTAGAATAAACTCCCATATCTATAGGAGTTGCTCCGTTCCAGAACGGTTTTTAAAAAATAAGTACTTATTTTGGAATCTCTTAAAGAAAAATAATAAGGGTCATTCCACAAAACCCAAATAAAAAGTTTATTTCACATTTTCAAACTCAAAAATAATGTAAATGAAAAAAAATTTCAATTTTTTTTGCACCGTATTAAAGATCTCAATGAAATTTATTAAATAAGATCCATCTTGATAAGAAAATTATTTGCGTAAGCACATGATTTTTAAGCTTGAAATTACCTTCTTAAAAAATAAGGAGTTGTGCTATGAGTAATGGGCGCCGGGAAGGGAAATCATACCGACGGCCGCGCCGGGCCGTCTCTAGCCACCGGACGGCCGATCCGAGCCGTACAAAAATTCTATAAAAAAAAACCGAGGGGGCCCTACGTGGGAATCAACCGCATCCGAGGTGTGTAGGGTGCTTGATCCGAGCACCCCTTTTTCATGTATATGATTTCACACAAAAAAAGGGGTACTCTGATCAATCACCCTACACACCTCGGATGCCGTTGATTCCCACGCACGCCCCCTTGGTTTTTTTTTTTTAGAATTTTTAGACTGCTCAGATTGGCCGCCCGGTGGCCGGAGACGGCCCGGCGCAGCCGTCGGTACGATATCCCTCCTCGGCGCCCATTGGTACCTATATAAATTCTGAAAAAATAAGTACCTTCTTCTTGTTTTTGTGGAGTAAGCCTTATTATTGAACAAAAAATAAGTTCTTATTCACGTTCTGGAACGGGTACTGATATTTGGGGGTTTTCATTAATCATTTGAATGCTTGAATTCTATCTTGTTAGGCGTCACTTATCTCTTTCTTCCTCTCTCTCAACCCTAGCCACCACAACTTCTTGATCTTCTCCCTTCCCCTCCTCCCCGTGGGTTCCATACCCGTATGCGGCGGCGGGAGGGGGAGGCCATGATACTACCGACTCCTTTTCCTTATTTTTGTTTTTTTACCTTCTGTCTCTCCAGATCTACGACTTGTCGTCTGATCTGTGAGAGTTTTGTCTCTCGTTCTACGAGAGTTTTGTCTCTCATTCAATGAGAGTTATTAGTTTCGTCTTTGGACGAATTTTGTCTACAGATCGGGTTCTCTCAATCGAGGTTGTTTCACAACGATATCTGTTCTTCAGCGTTCTTTCCCTACACGATGTCTTTGGCGAGGCAATCCGTGGCGGCTTGCAGATCTGTAGTTCTTGGGAGTTCATTGGTGCGTTCATACTTGGGTGGAGTGCATCTGATCGTCTGGGTATTTGGTGTCTTTTCTCCTTAACTTTGCACTTTTTCTCGTTTGAGACTCCTAATTAGATGTTAGGCAGTTTAAAAGTATCGCTATTGCGTCAGGCTATGTCTGGGTTAAGATGAAAGATATCGATTGCCTTGTGATTTACTTGTTTTCTATTTGTTAAACGATTAGTTTGGCTTTATCGAAATTCTTTGTAATGATCTCCGTTTTGTAAGTGCCGTTGGGCGATTATCAATACAATCTTCTCACTTTTTGACCCAAAAAAAAAAAAAAGGTGAAAGGCTTGTATATATTTCGTTCATATCAATTTTATACCGATTTACTCGAGAACTATTTCAGAACTTGTTTCTTGTATATTACACATTCGAAGTGCATGTGTGATATGCATGATTACATTAAACTTTTTAGCAAAGCAAAGATTTTAATTAATGGGAGATAGAGATTTTCATATTCTTCCAAAATTGATTCGAAGTGCAAATGTTGAATATTCCGTTTGACCAAAAAAAAAAAGAATATTCATTGTTTCTCGATCTAATTCGTTTTTGCCCAATAGTTATTTTATTTTGTGCATAAAATATTAATAATGGATAGCTAAGAAGGTAGCAATATGAAACGGAAACCGAAAATGAAGAATCGGCAATAGATAACAATTTATTGTGGAGGATATATATATATATACAGTCATTTTCAAATGAGGAGGTCCCCATTTCTTCTATTTTTCGATCGAATTTCGATGATTCAAACCGTTCAATGTGTTCAGAACGTGATTTTAAGGGTACTCGTGAGAGATCGGCAAAAAAAATGACTGGAAAGGGCTTGATTTGAGCAGTTTTTATTTGAACCGTTCGATAAAACCATAACAAAAACTGCTCAGATGAAACCCTTCCCGGTCAATTTTTTTGCTGATTTCACGCGGGTACCCTTAAAATCACATTCTGAACACATTGAGCGGCTCGGATCATTAAAATTCGATCGGAAAAAGGAAGTCCTCATTTTATTAAAATGAGGTGGTACTTAGGAGAAGGGGATTATATATATATACATATAAAATCAGCAAAAAAAGGGACCAGGAAGGGCTTCATCAGAGTAGTTTTTGTTTGTTTTTTATCTAACGGTTCAAATAAAAACTGCTCAAATCAAGCCTTTTCCGGTCCTTTTTTTTTGCCGATTTCTCGCCAGTACCCTTAAAATTACATTCTGAACACATTGAGCGGCTCGGATCATCGATATTCAATGGGAAAAGGCAAGAAATGAGAGATCTGCATATAAGATCCTCATTTTAAGATCCTTACTTGAAGAGAGATATATATATATTCCCTTCAACGAATTCTCTAGTATGCATAAATAATTATTTACGTAGCTAGGTTGCATGCTTACTTGGACTAACCAGTCATTGTCATTGAAAGTAATTAATAAGACAAGCTAGATCGTTAGTGGGCTACATGCCTGAGTTGTTCACATAAATTTATTTTTTTATTTTTTAAAGAAATGAACCTATGTTCTTAACCAAACAGTACAAAGAATCCAAAAGTGTAAGGTCCCACATCAGGTAAATATCGGAAGTGAATTCGTATAAAAAAAATCAAGCAGCTATTGTATAATTTGAGATTAATCTTTTGAGTCGTGTGATTAGGTAAGAATTAGTATATCAGATGCGTGAGTCATTACAAAAAGGTTTGAAAAACAACAAGAAGAAGAAGAAAAAAAATAAACAAGAAAATAAAAATCTGCCAAAACTAAAAGCCACAATATTGAAGACCACCCATCCAAAATTGGTTTTATAAGTAGGCAGGCTTCACTAATGGATATTGGTCAATTCCATGGCTCTTTATACAAAGAAAGAGAAGAGAAAAAGTAAGTACACCATCATAGGCTTCTACTTTGTCCTTTCAATTTTTTCTATCCATTTGCTCGAATCATTGGATGCTAATGAAGAAATAGGCTAGGTCAACATCATGTCAGCATTGAATTACTGCCTGGCTTTTAATACCTAGCTCCTATGGCTTTAATTAGTTTCAAAATGAGAAATGAGGGTGGTGGGGTCGACTAATTTCGTATCAGAAATGACTTGGGGAATCTCTCTTATTAATTAATTAAAAAGGCACATGAAAGATTGGAACACAGTGCATAGGGATTGATTTTCGCACCCCATTTTTTAAAGTGTAAATGGTAGTAAATCACTAAAACAAATTCGGTCTTCGGCAACGAAGGAAATTCATCTCCCCAAATACAAAATTCGTCACTAAACCTCTGGTGTCGAAAATTTTCGTCGCCCAAAGTTTTGGCGTGAAAGGATATATGACAGTAGTTATGGCGACGAAAAATTTCGTCATCGAAAGCAATCAAATTAGAAAAATTATTTGCATTTTGCTATTGTTCCGACTCAATCTCAGGACTTCCGGTTCCTAACTACCACTCCCGCCATGTGCCACTAAAAATTTCCTTTACTACATTAATTGCAAAATTTAATATATATTACTATTGTTTCAATAATTTTTAAAGTAATCCATGTATAATATATGTCGATATTGATCGATCATTTAGCTTAAAAATATAGTACTCCTGTGTATTTTTTGAAATAATTAGCAATTTTTAACGTTTAAAATTTCTTTACGTACGAATCGAAATCAGTACTCCTGCCGTCTTTACAGGCTTTGACACCAGAAAGTAAAGAAAATTCGAGAATGCATGCACGTTCAAAGCACTTTGGTCATATTGGTACTTTAATTGGAATCTGAAGAGTATATTTTGTGTGGAATTGAGTGGCATTTTTGTCTTTTGAGGCTCCTCCTGCATGTGTCTCTACCTCATTGTCACCCAAGATTTTTTATATATATAAATATATATAATTAAGTTCGTTGTCATTGGAAAAAAAAGGATATTTACGCAATGAAACCCTATATATCTAGCATGAAATTAAGAACATTAATTAGCAGTTTTAAACCACTTCATCATTTCAAGAACACTAAACCTCAGTGGAGGGATTTTTCAATATCGATCCAGTAACTATTTAATAAAAGAGGAGTACGTAATCTCGTTTATACCAAAATACGGAAATATGATTGATGAATCAACTTTGTTATCAGCTTCAACCTGATCTTGCAAAACAACGCTAGAGTCACCGATGTGGTGGCTTGCCAACCACCCTTCGATACCTAAGTCTGTAGAGTACTTGCTATATGGTGAGAGTATTGAGATTCTTAGTTAGGTGTTGCGTACCTTTGATTGGCATTCTACCGTTATATTTATAGGCACCTTGATAGGAAGTTGAGTGCTTGTTGGACTGTTTCATGTGAATTCTGGATTACCTGTTTAAGGTTACGGGGAGTCCTGCCGTAGCTAGGAATTTCAATCCATCCCTGATCGTGTATCTTAAGGGGATTAGTGCTTATCTCATTGATGGCATTCTTTATCTCCTAGGATTTCGGTCGTTCCTAATCCTGTAGAGGTATCTCTATTGGAATATTCCATGGTATCTCTTTCTGTAGCTGAGGACCAGGTCCTCGAATCCTATGATAGCTCCGTCCGCAGAGCGGACCTTGTATGACCTGACTTTGTCGCAGGTGAGATTTGATAAAGAGGTCTAAGTGAGGATGGTTCCCACCCCCAGGTCTGTAATTCTTGTGGTGCTGACCTTACTAGGTCTATTGTAATTATCAATGATCAACCATTAACATGCAACTATTAAACAAAAAATTTCTTTTTTTTCCTGATAGGCAACAAGATTTTATTAAAACTCGACAAAAAGTACATTAAGGAAGCTAGAGAAATAATTTCTTGGCGATAGGAAAACGTAACTAGCTAACTCCCTCTTCGTGGATATTCTAAAAGCATTCCGGAAATAGGTCATGATATATACTTATCGTATTTGAGCCACAAGCAATGCAAGAAAGATAGATGAAATATACCTTTTCATTACCAAATTTGCTACTTCACCCACCCACTATGGATAAATACGACACATTCTTGCTACAGTACTAGTAGCTCATTCAAAAAAAGAAAAACACATACTCTATGATTATAGAAATTAAGGAAAACGACATTATGTGACCGGAAATAGATAACATCCACGTTTATGATTATCGAGATGACGAACATCGCGTATTTGTCTAGGTTCACTGTATGAGCATGCAGTCGCGCAAAGATTTTGTAAACAAGTTTTATGATATAAGTACAGAAGAAGCCCTCCTACAAAAGAATTTCCCAATCGGTGATGTGAAGAGATTTTATAATCTATTAGCGTATGCCTGTGCCTTCGAACAATCAGCACACGAAAACAAATATTGAACTCGCGTGCAATATTGACGCAGCGGAATTCACGAGAGATTAGTTAGCGTACTAATCCAAACGAGATAATCAACCCGTCGCAACGAGCAATTCTTGCGCACAAGAATGAAAGAGAAATTCTCTGCAATATTATTAATCAAAAAGCTGCATAAATCCTAAGTTACAAACCCTTTTATAGGCCGAAACCCTAAAACCCTAAAAATAAACTTGGAATTAAAAAGTCCCAGAATTTGGGGCTTTTCCTAAAATTGAAAACGGGAAAGAAAAACAAGACTTTCCCAAAAAGAATCAACTGAAAAGGAAATACGATCTAGGAGTTATTAACGGAACAAATATTTCCTAAAACGGCAAAATAACGCAATTGAAAGCCTAAACGAAGGAATTAGGCCGAAAAACACCGTTCATCATCAACCCTAAAGGTTGATGAGTATGGACCGGAGCGCGAAAATAAGTCAGCCCACCAAGTTTGGGCCTATTCCGAGCTCGTCCAAATCTAACCAATTTGGGTAATCTGAAATTAAACATCGTTTGGACTTTCGGGGCTTGGCTCGGTCCAACTGATCATGGAATTGGGCCTCCACGTGTTCTACATCAAATATACGACTCAAACAATCACAACACGCAAATTAATACTGAACTAGTTGCGTGTAATATACTAACCTGTGTCCAACAAATTCAACTATATATGCTATAAGCAATAACGCAACATATCTATTGATAAACATCATAATCTTAATGAAAAGAAAATAGGTTGCAAATATACAAAAAAATAATGAAAGGACTCACCTAGGTGTTTTGGTGGTATTGAACTTCCCAAAAGAGAGAGAGAGGGGGGAGGGGAGAGGTAGAGAAAGTAAAGAAGAAGAATGTGAAAATCATATGAACAATGTACAGAAAATTCTATTTTCGGTGATTTCCATGATATACGTTTAATAGCCTAGAAATAAGAAATGAGAATGCTATGGATACTAACCCAAGTACACAAATCGTACGTACCGACCATTCATGGGGTCCACTCCCGACCCGCATGGATGATCCAAGCAGTTCAATAATTTTAAAATAAAAATTAAGTGGGTTTGTGAAAAATCAGCTTCATCCGATATATATAAGTGTTCAATCCAATCTTCTTATTTTTTATCCAATCTTTCCATTTTTTTTCGATTTTTCAAAAATGAGAATATTTGATCAAGCACTTCCACATATCGGATGGAGCTAATTTTTTACGGGTCCACTCGTTTATTTTTTAAAATTATTGAATGGGTCGGATCATCCGTGCGGGGCCAGGAGTGAGCCCCGTGTACCGTTGGTGGCCATGGTCGATGTGCTCGGGTCAGTATCCATAGAGTTTTCGAATAGGAAAAGGAATGTTGGCTTTGATTTCGGTGATCTCAGTGGCTCTGATTTCGGTTTTGTACAAATGTTATAAAATAATTTTGGTTTTCATTTGAATAATGTCTTAATGGGTGGTTTTGAATACAATGTCTTAATGAGAGTAATTTATGGAGAGAGAGAGAGAGAGAGAGCTTCATTCTTTTGATCCATTCTTTTGATCCAACGGCTATAATCTTATTAGTAAGTACGATCGAACGACTGTAGATGTATATATATTTTGAACGATTACAACCAAATTGTTCTCAGAGTTCAGGTCAAATTTAAAGGATAATCATTGAATACAAACATTGGAGTATCAACAAATTTAACAAATGGCATAGGCAATTCAACAATTGCGCGCATTAGTATTCTCAAGTCACAATTACAACAAACCAACTAGGAGTAGCTCAGTTGACCAAAACTCTTGCATCTCACTAAGAGGTTAGGGGTTCAAATCTCTCAACCTGAAGGTGGGTGTTCTTCCCTTAATGGACTTTTCATTTCTTTCTATGTTTCTATCCTATAATTAGTTTATTTCTTATATTAGTTGAGTTGTTGGATTTGATTGTCTCATAGACTTTCACAGTTATATAATGTCCCGGGTTTGTACTTTGTAGTACCTCATATATGATGTAAATGATCTATTCTATCAATTGACAATAACAAAAAAAAGTCACAATTACAGCCGACTAATCTAATTAGTACCCAAACAAAAACATGAAAATTAAATTGAAATAGGAGCTAGCTTATGTTAGCCAAATGCACGAAAAGCATAGAGATTTTATTCAACAGAATTTAGTATTAGCATATGTTATGATTTTGATCTTGAACCTTTGGTATTACTGAGTAATTTGGTACACAATTTATGGTTTCATTTGCTAGAGATCACAAGGCAAGGTAAAGTTATAATTAAGACAGGCCTGGCTATGAGTTAGCTAAGTAAATCATGCATGATGATGATCCAGGAATTCCCTCTCTATTGAAGGAAAACGTACCAAGATAAAATCTGCATTAATTTCCTTTTTCAGCTGAGAATCACAAAAGGAAATCATTGATCGATCCCAAAGCTACTACTATATACGATGTTAATTAACTGGTACACAAATTGATGATCATTTCTGTCTCTAAATTAACATGCTTAAACATAACCAAAAGAAAAAAAAAACGAAAAGCACGAACAACGTAATAGTATTTCTAGGGTTTCCATGATCAGTTGATCGATCTTGGAGCAACGCCTCACTCCACCGCGAGAAATCCACCATCTTGGCCGGCCTGAGTAAATTTGGGATTTCCACCCTAGATATGATATGAATCTCAAGAGTGGATTTCATTTTGTTCGATCATGCAGTAGTAATTAACTAATATCTTGGGCGAGCTGTAAAAAGGCACTATATATGTATATATATGCTTGACAATATGCATCGAGTTTAAGGATTAAGATTACTGGTGGCAGCAGACCTAAATCCAGAAAGGCCGTCAGTCCATGCAACGGTACTACCAGCGGTACTGCTGCTCCAGTATTGATCATTTCCTTGCCATGGCCTTGGCATATTCAACTCTTTAGAATTCTCTTCCATCTTCAATGAAGTGCAAGGCAATTTGGGCTGATCAGGAACTGCGTTACCGCTGCCTCCACCGATATAGCCGGAGGGCTCTAAACCACCTTGAAAGGGGTACAGTTCGGCCGGAAGTTCGTACCCCAGAGAGGTCATTGGTAGTGGCTGCAACTGCTCCACACCCAGCATATAACCACCACCACCGCGAAGCGAAATATTTCCCAGTTGGAAGTTCATGCCACTTGTTGCCACCAAGGGTGGTGCTGAAATCCCATTGTAATTTAGTCCAATATCGCCAACATCAAACTCAGTGAGTTGACTCAGAGTCGACAAGAAGCTCGGTTGTGGTTGAATTTGTGGTGGAAGGCCTGGCATACTTTTGGTTGAGGAATCAGTACTACGTGTTTGTTGATCAGTAGTACTGGAGACCGGAGATTTCGATCCTTTGCTATTTGATCCTTTGCTTCTCTTGTTCCTGCGGCTACCACCGCCCACAGGAACGTTTCTCAGGGCGCCGCCTCTAGTCCAGTACCTCCGGCAACTCTTGCAAAAGTGGCGCGGCTGGGTGAGGTTGTAGTTGTTGAAGTAGCAAAACTTTGTGTTTGTTGATTCGCATCTAGGGCACTTTAGGGCTGCTTCTGGCATGGGTATGTTGGCCATCCGGGCCCGGTCAGCCATCGAACCAGGACGGATCGAGCCAGTTCCACCGCCTGATGAAGGCGGCGATATTGGTGGAAATTGAGTACTGTTTCCATTGCTACCACCTCCAGCTTGAGGATTTGGTTGCTGCAAAACGAAACGAAAAGAAAAAAACAAACAAAAGCAAGAATGAGATGTTAGCTTGGGATATTCAACTAGTAGTGATATAAAGCAAAGATGTTCAAAATAAAGAAGAAGGCATACTAGAAAAAAGGGTAGGAATATTTAGCTTTTGAATTCTTTTGCTTTGTGTGCAAAGAAGAAATGGAAACACAATGAACAGAGCCTTACCTGTTGCCAGTTGGAAGGATCAAGATAAGCTGGAATGGAGGAAAACACCATGGTTGTGCTTCTTGATGAGCTTTATCTCTTTTGCAAAAGTTGAGAATATAGTGGAGAATTACATCAACAAGAGGGTTGAGAGAGAGAGTGGAATGAGAATAAGGAGCAAACAAAAGGAAGAGGCTTTATTATGCTTTATATATGTGGGTATTGGGTTGCTTTTGTGCTCAATTCTATTTTTGTTTCACTGCTTTTTAGGGTTTGAGAGGGGTTAAAATGTTTCTTAGCCTTTAAGCTTCTCACTGATTATGTGGTTTGTTTGATTTTTTTTGGATAAGCAATTCTGTGCTTTGTTGCTGGGAAATAAAATAATATCAGTGGCACTCCCTCCTGCATGAAAAAACTAGAAATTGCCTTTTTTAGTGCCGAGTGAGTACCACATGGTGCTCGCTCGCACATTTAACTTGTTTATTGCGTTTTTAGATGGTTCGGATTTGGAGAAAGAAAAATGCGATTGAAAGTGTTGGGATGAGAGGAGAGAGAGAGTTTCAATCCGAGTGGGTACCACATGTGATATACCCACCCCGAACCGAAAAATTTCTCGGCATAGAGAGAGAAAGAAAGAATAGTTTAGATACAAATTTTAGTTTAATGAGCTAGGGAGGGTCTGTAGGGGTGGTCGTCCTACAAAGAGAAAAAATAACTCTACTACTATTATATAGAGAGAAAAAATTCCTATGAAAATATATAGAAAATTCTTAGCTCGCATGCATGGTCTCCTCTATGTAGTAAAATTCTTAGCTCCGTCTAATTAGGAAGTCTAAAAAGGGTGGGGGAAAAATACAAAAAGGGCTCTTGGATGCTTTGGTAGGTTTAGATCGTAGAAGAATTAAGTGTCCCGACCAAATGAATCTTTTTTCCTCTAGTTCGGTCTATTTCCTTCCCCACTCTGCCATTCACTTTGCATGGGAATTTTATCTGTATATACGTGCGCGCACGTACACATGGACTCAAGTGTGCATAATCGCCCGTTGCATTGGAGGCAGTGGTGGCTCCACCCGAATTTGTCAAGGGTGATCATTTGTACATCCCAAATTATTGTTTTACACTAACAGGGCCGGCCTTAGGCATAGGTCCATCAGGCGACCGCCTAAGGTCTTCCGTTTTGAACCCAATTATTGAGCCCCAATATGAAGAGATATGTTAAATATGATGTATGTCAAACATTTTTCAAATAAGAACGTGTAGTGACTAGTGAGGTGGTAAGATCTTGGCTCTTTAGCCTTAAGGTTGCGAGTTCAATCCATGGAGGACTTATTTTTCGAGCTGATTCTTTGGAAAAAGTGCAATAAAAATCGTTCAAACTGTTGTCACTGTGAGTTGAACTCACAATCCAGGAGACCAAAGTCACGGTCAAGCAGCATGCCACTAAGCCCATAAGGCAATCTTGCTTATAAGAACGTGTAGTGATCGAGGTGGTAAGATCTTGGCTCTTTAGCCTTAAGGTAGCGAGTTCAATCCATGGAGGGCTTATTTTTCGAGCTGATTCTTTGGAAAAAGTGCAATAAAAATCGTTCAAAATGTTATCACTATGAGTTGAACTCACAATCCAGGACACTAAAGTCACGCTCCAGGACACCAAAGCCACGCTCAAGCAGCATGCCACTAAGCCCATAAGGCAATCTTGCTTCTTAATTGATGATAAGCATTCAATAATGTATATTCTTGGTGCTTAAGTCCTTAATTTTATCGCTTTATGTTTAGTTAATTTAGTTTTTTGTTTGATATTGCACGTAGGGTATGTTATTTTCATTTTGTAGGAAAACCGATTAATAAATTAGGTTTTAAAGCTTAAAGCGCGCCAGAGGCATCCAAGACTCAAAGATGATCAAGAAATGAGTCACTGGGGCTCGAGAATGAAGAGTTGAAGACCCGTCGGGTGGCCAAGACCATGGGAAGCAAAGGCGAAGGCCAAAGCTGAGTTTCAAATCAAAGCAAATGGGTATCGATACAAGGTTTTGCTGTATCGATACCCGTTTGTAATCAGGATTCCAGTGGGCTCAAAGCACATTTGCTTCGGCGGCCAAAGTAGAAACCGCTCAAAGCTGTTCAGTATCGATACAAGAAACTCCCGTATCGATACCGACGGCCTTTGCAACGGATTTTTAGGGCATTTTTGAGAGATTTCATGCGTGAAAATGAACTTGTATAAATACCCCATTATGTCACAAATATCCGAAGTAGGTAGAGTAGGTAGGACAACACTTTTTCAAATCTAGAATAGGATTTCATTTCTTATTGCTTGCTCTTGCTATTGTTTTTGCTTTGTTCTTCATTTTCTGAGTTAAATTTGCACTTTTCTTCCTTAGATAATTGTAGTTAGTTATTATACTCTTCATTAAAGTTGTAGCTACTCTCTTGATCTATCTAAATCTCTAATTTTTTTTGAATTCCGTAATGTTTTCAATAATTAGCTTTGTTGACTCAATTCTTAACACAAGTGAGTAGTTAATTAGGCTTGGTCACGGGGTTATTAATACTCCATGACTTGAATTGATCATGCTTTTCTCAATAAATCTTCAAGTTAGTTGGGAAATCAAGGTAGTTCATGTTTGTCTATCTACTACAACGCGAAAAGCTTGTAACGAGGATTTAGTTTCTTTACCAAACCACCTCATTTCCTCGCAAAATGTATTTGCAAGAAAAAATTTCCCCACCTGTTTTCCTCGCCTAAAGGTTGTCGCAAAAAGTATTTGGGAGGAAAAAAAGTAGTAATTCCTTGCCTATTCTGACACAATTAGCGAGGAATTTTTTCCTCACTATAGTTTTTCCTCGCCAAACTAATGCCATGTTTAAAAAATAGGCAAGGAAATTTTTCCTCGCCTACTATAGTACGTTTAGGCGAGAAAATTTTTCCTCGCTTAAACTCTTGAAACGAAAAACAATACAATTCCCTAGCTTCTTTGCTTCCGCGCAAATTCAAACCGTGGCCTCCTCTATGGAAGCATTCGCCCCTTCCATCACACCAACTTTCTTTCCGGTGCAACCTTTGCCTTTTTTATATATAAACCTTTTGTATGTCCTTTCACCTCTCTAAATTTATTTATTTTAACTTTTCTCTCTAATTTTAGTCCCTTTGTAGTGTTTCTTTAAACTTGTTTTTTATATCTTTAATATTATTCGCTTTTACTGAATTTTTTAATAATTTAATATTTTCTTACATATCTTTAATAAATCTTTATAGCTTTCTAAATTTGCTTATTTTATACTTAATTTTAATTCTCTCTAAGTTTAATAACCTTTTGTAGAACCTAAATTAGTTTGAGCACTTTAAATTTCTACAAATATGACATTTTTTTGGCGTGTGAATCTCTTCTTACTGTGTATGTGCGTCCATAACAATTTTAACTCAACTACATTACAATAGTAATAATTTATTATGTTTCTTTTTAAATGGGGTTAACCTTACATATTTTGTAAATAGATTAGAAACGATCTAACTTTGAGATATTTTGAAAATACATTTCGCAATTATTAAGTACTTTATCTTTTGTTTAGCTTTTCATAATATTTTTTGTTTGAATTAATAATCAGTTATCTCTACAAAAAGCAATTCATATATCCCATTCTATTTCCGAAATGCATATCATTCATCTAAAAACTTATCCTTATGTCCGGTCCTTTTTTGGGTTTATAACTAATGGGATGAACTTTTTTTAGCATGTGCTTAAAACGTATTCAAACAATAAATTTTATTAGAATTTGAACAAACTGACATCGTTAACAATTAATTTTAGTTGGAAAAAAGTGAATTCATATAATTAGTGAGAAACATATTTTTTATTTCATCAATTCAATGCGATTGGCGAGGAAACTATTTTTTCCTATTTATCACTTTTTTATTTTAATAAATTTGGTAATGATATTGAACTATGTAGTTGATTATCTCTTACCAACGTGATATTACAAATACATGAACATAATTAATAATGACTTACATATAAAAATTTAATGAGTCCTAAAAAATGTGACGAAATATTTTCTCGCCAAAAGGTTACATTGTATCCATTTCAAACTATTCCTAAAGTTTGCCATCTCCAGGCCACAATTCTTACTTCTACAAATCCAATCGAGCCGTGATGATATTTCTTTGGGTACGATACCCGGACTTCCGGATTATTATGCTTCAAAGGATGTATTAGCCCTACACTTAAAGTGATCATATTAGCTCTACGCTTGGGATGATCATATATATATTGATATATTGACGGACGAAGAAAGTTGAACAACTAATTTATATAAAGAAAAGGGAAAATGACGGCCCAGGACATGTTTTGATAATTAATACCCACCAAGGACAAGCTAAGAATATTTGTTAATACTGAAAATGTCCTTTGTGGGTATTAATTATCAAAACACGTCCTCAGCCATCATTTTCCCTAAAGAAAACTTTAGAGGCCCCATTTTAATATCGTGCCTGGGCCTTCTAAATCTTAGGGCCGAGCCTCTAAACTAATAGTTGGTGACTATGTCTAAGTATCATATTTTGGATATTATATAATGTGTCACCATTGCATTAGTAGAATGTGCTTCATTTGTCACGTAATAGAGCATATTTTATCAATACAATGGTGACACCTCGCATAGTACCTAAAATGTGATATTTAGACATGATCACCATAGTATTGCTCCTATATATAATACATGTAATATTTTTAGGTTTACTTTAGTTTTGCCTTTCTTGAACACCCTACCTAAAATTATTTGAATAATATATCTATCCAAATTATTTGAACACCAAACCACAATTTCATGGAGTGTGGAGGATATTGGGGAACTAATTAAAACCAGGGTAGCAATGTGGGTTAAAGTGAAATTTGATATAAAGGTGTACTCAGTGGAAGACTTTAAGGGATATCTTGATGGCGTGAGGAAGGTCAAAGTATAATGATTGTGTCTGCGGATTGATGTAATCCAACTTTCTGTTGGATGATCATCAACTCTCGTATCTTGTTTTGGATTCTTTACTCTCTTCCGCTCGTAAGCGTTTTGTGCTTAGCGAGTTTTCCTCTCGATGTACCCCTTTCGAGTTAATAAAATCTTCGTTTTTGCCAAGCAAAAAAAAAATACAATTCCATCCAATATTATATACAACCCAAGTAATAGCTAAACTTTTATGTATATATATTGTTTTGGTTTCTAGAGGTAATAAAGATTTCTGAACATCTTTCTCAGAATTTATAGAGCTGCCACTATGGCAAGCCCCACATGCAATGGCACTTTTTTGCACTATTGTGGCGTGCTATATTGGTGATACACATTGCATTCAAAAGTACTCATTGCGCGCGGTGCCCTGTATTTTTGGAAGTTGTTACTTTGATTTTAGGAACAAGAAACTAAATAGACAGATTCTACATCCGGAGCCAAGGATACGAAAAAGAAAGGTGATACGTAGCCCTTTTCGTCCAACCAAAAGGTTATCCTCTAGATCTCAACCATTGCTTTGGATGACTCAAATTAAAACTTAAAATGGGGCGCTCTCTCTTAAATTTCTATTTTTTGCTTAGTAACGACCCGCACCAGATAACATACTTAACCTTTAGCTTCTTATTTATTTGGTTCACCTAATGTTGTAGTACAAGTGGCTCAAAAAGTTAACCACAAATTAATAGTAGTTGGTGGACCTTACTATTTTATACCACATGGCTTTCCCATATGTATTTCGATGTGAGATCTTACAATCTCCCCGTGTTACGCTGCAACACCCTCGTTGCATTGGCTCATCAACTTTCTCCTTGTGGCGAGAGTTGTAAACAAGCCGAACCAAGCCAAGCTTTGTCAAGCTCGAGCTCAGTTCCTCAAAAATTTGAGCTCAAGCCTTTAACGAGCCAAACTTAGTCATTTACTAAATGAGCCTCTTTAATTGAGCCGAGCCTCTCTTAACGAGTCAAGCTTTTGCCGAACGAGCCGAACTCCACTCGGCTCATCTACTAAACGAGCCAAAAACTCGAGCTTGGCTCGTTAAGTATTAACAAGCCGAGCTCGTGAGCTGCTCGATTCGTTTATAGCCCTACTTGTGACTATGGTGTAGCACTTAGCTAATTTGTATAACACATTATCATGCTTGTACCAGATCTTAGAGGAGGCTCCCACCTTGTAGACTAGGATTATACTCTAATACCAACTACAACAATTGCACCACTTGATCTGCTTAACTCTTAGCCTAATCACATAGCTAAAAAGGTTTGACCAAGATTGTACTCTGATACAACAATTGCAGTTGTACTTCTCCCCTATTACAACATAAAAATAAAAGGGGAAGAGCAACTGTTAGAAAAGCGAACACAAATTATGGCTAGTTCTTGGACTACGTGAACATTTTACCTTGCTTTCCTCAGCTGCTAAGTATGCAACTTGAGCTTGATATTCGACCTTCATGAATAAAATGCACGAAAATCCCAACACTTCGAAGAACTCTATAGGGTTTAAGGCTATGTGTACTCTCTGTGTGTTTTCCTCGCGAGTTCTCTGTGGTACATACGAGTGTATATATGCTCTCTAGCTAGTGTTTGGTATTATTGTATGGCCCCAAGTTGTATGATCGAGGAGGACTGAAATGCTTACTAATTTGAGTGTGAGAGCTCCTATATATATCGAATTTAAGAGATAACCTAAGAGATAATCAAGAAAAATTACCTGAATCCGTATTAAATAAAGGTTCAAACTCTATCTTATATCTAGAGTTATATATAAACTTGTTGGGCAAGTGTAAACAAAAGAGTCAGAGTCCGGATCCAGATCGAACACGTACTGCGATGCTTATTCTTGCCGATCGAAAAGACTTCGCGGCCATCTCAAAATCTCGCGGCCATATGAAGTTATTGCGGGGAGGAAAAAGATTTCAGTGGGCGTAGTTCTGAAGCAGAGACCAAATAGTGACGGCCTAAAACTTTTGGCGGCCGTGAACTATATCTGGTGAAAGAACTACTTCGGAAGTTGCGGTCGCCACACTTTTTTTTTTGTATAAGTACGGTCGCCACACTTTCTCGGGCAAACCGTGGTTTTGTGCTTCTACGGCTAACCAACATTAATTTTTCAAAGTTTCACAGAGTTCATAGGATTTACCACATCTCATCGAAGAAGGTAAAAAACCATTCGTCGCCCTAGTTGGGTCTTAAACACTGCCAAACAAAAAAAAAATTAGGATGTCAATCTAGTGGTGAATGGGTTCTTATCTAGTGTGTTCAAATATTTTGTCTCCAGACAAATAGATTCTGAAATCATTTTCGATTGATATCTGATCATGATTTTTGACAGGATTGATGTTCTCAGTAAGATCTAAACATCGAATGGTTCAAATTATTTTTGTGGGCTTGAAAAGGCTCACAGAAGGCTCAATCGGGCGGTGCAAGCCAGCTCAAATCCTGACTCTGCATTTCTCTTTCTTTGAACATTGGATTTCAGTTATGATCACTCGGTTATAGCCCCAAGACATGAAGCCCGAATAAAATTCCCAAATGGGCCTAAGTGGGCCTAAGCCCGATTACGTGGAAGAACTTACACTTCGATCGCAATCTGTTTTGCTCTGTTTTTTATTTTTTTGGGTAAACTGTTTTGCTCTGTTTAATTGCTTTAATTTGTTCTTTTTTTTTTCCATTTTCAGCTTATTTCATGCTTACAATTTATAAATACTTTTTTCTTCAATTAGTTTGGACAACAACATTAACCAGAGCATCATCCATTATATAACCAGAGGTGCTGGAAATCTAACTACGGATCAGATCGCTTTGCGCTCCAAATAAGGCCCATAAAAGTAGCACGACATGGTCTACACTATCTAGTGTGTCTGGGAAACAACAGAGTCTCTTGGTCCCTATAGATGAGTCGAAAGGAATTCTACGGTTCTACAAAAAAGTCTCTAATATGTGACAATGGCACGCATTGGTTACTTATCACCTCAAAAATTTGTACTGGAGTTTGGGCGGTCCTCTTCCCTTATAATCAATTGATTTTTAGGTGCATGCTTATGGAAAATGATATTAACACTTCAAAAATTGATGCAGGCACTCCAAAATCAGTGTAATTTCAAAGCAATTTTCATTTGTTTTTGGAGCACTCCAAAATTGATATAGGCACTCCAAAATCAGTGTAATTTCAAAGCCATTTTTCATTATTTTTTGGAAAGTGTGAATCAATTTTTAAAGTGCCAATATCATTTCTCATGCTTTTTGACAAGCAACAATAGATTTTATTTTTTTATTCTATCCAATAGTAGGAGTAGTAATAAAGGATGCTTAACCAATCTCCTTAAAAAATGGAAAATCATGTAATCAATGCATGTGCATCGGCACGCCGCTTGTTTTCATACGATGAAGATGACGATTTTAAAATTCATTTCTCATTATCTAATCTAGTAGCCAATAAACGATCCTTGTCCAATTTGGATGGTTTTAAAATGGTAAGCACCTAACTAAATGAATTTTAATAAAAGCGAGAGAGAGAGAGAGAGAGAATTTTTTTTTTAGTTTTTGTTTTGTACTTTTGCATAAAGTAATTGATGTTAAAAGTTTAAATTTTAATATATAGCACCACACCACCACATGTCATTTTGAGAATTTCTGAGAACAAAAGATCTTTTTTTTTTAAATTTTCAGAGTGCAGATTAACTTATGTAAATAGTATTATATATTCAAAAGATAAGTATGAATCTAAATTCTTTTATTCTACCAAATAACAGCCAATAAATGACACATATCTAATCTCCATGGTCTTAAATCATATGTATCTAATTAAACGAACTCCAATGGAAGATAGGAGATAGAGAATTCAAATTTATTTGTTATAGTTTTTGCTTTAAGTGACATAAAAAATTACTCCCTCCGTCCCTTATTTATAGTCCGGTATTCCATTTTGGGCTGTTCCTTAATAAATGTCCATTTTGTAAAGTTAGTGGGTAAAAGTTGATGAATTGTCTATTTTATCCCTAAAAGTAGATTCTATTTTGAAAAGTAAGTGAGTAAAAGTGTAATGATGATGGGTAAATAGGAAAAGTGGAGGAAAAAGTTGATGTGAAAGGTATAATGATAATGTCTTTTTAATAAGTTAGAGTTACGAAGCAGGACACTTAAAAAGGGACGGAAGGAGTAAAACTTTGAGAATAGTGTCACGAGTCAGTCTTGAAAACTTTTAAAAGCAAAAATACCATTTAAAAGGGTAAATTTCACTGACCTCCCCTGAGGTTTCTGACACAAACAGAAACCTCCCCTGAGGTTTCTGAAATCTCAGTAACCTCCCTTACTTTTGCTGACATTACCAAAAGTCCCCCTTCCGTTAATTTAACCTTAAATGGCGTTAACTATTGTGACAAAATGACATATATGCCCTCTACTTGTATATCCATTTGCCCTCTACTAAATAGTTCTTCCCCTTTGCAAAGAAATCCAACGGAAATTGCCAATTTGGATGCCGGCATAAACAAAGAACATAATGGGAGAAAAATAATTAAACCTCACTTGGGTGGGTTTGGATTAAAAAAAATTAAGAGTGACTTTTTTTTGTCTTTATTAAAAAAATAGCATTTATTAGTTTTGCTTCAAATTTTTGACTTATTGCTTTTTCTCGACGAGAAATCAAAAAAGTAAAAATAAAATTGATTGGAAGTCTTAATTTTTCTAAGAAAGAAAAAAGTAAGTCAAAAAGACAATTTTTTTGAATTTTTTTATTGTCTTTTTAAAGAAAATTATGAGTTGTGATTAAAAGTTTATACTTTTTTTATTCCTTTCGCCAAGACAAATCAATAAGTCACAAAAAATTGATACAAAACTAATAAATGCAAAAAATTATTTGAACAAAGGAAAAAAAAGGTTACTCCCGACTTTTTAATCCAATTGTGCTCTTATTCTGCATACGTAATTACTACTCGAATAAAATAAACATACACACATTTTTATATAAATCGGGCGAATTATTCTTTTTCGGCGAATGGAGTGAACAGAATGCGAAATTGGTAAAATAAGGATAAAAATTGGTTGTGCTGTGGCAAAATTGGGTTCGGCAAACTCCTTAGTCTCAAATCTTGACCACCAGGCAAACTCCTTGGGATTTAAAACATTTTAGTTTTGTGTTCAATTTTTTTAGATTATTAATTTATATCAAGGAAAGAAATAAAAAAATTTAAAAATAGGAACTAAAATTGAAAGAATTAGAATAACAAAACATAATACTACTAAAAAATATTTTGCTTTGTTTATGTCTTTAGTCAACTTTTAAAAGTCTGTTAAAAAAAAACTTTTAAAAGGTTTTGATCATAATTTTTTACATTTTATGTTTCTCTTGTTGAAATGAATAAAAAATCCATCAAAAATTGACGCAAAACTACTGAGGCAAAAAAATATTGGAACAAAGACCCAAAAAATCCAAAAGAATTATTATGCCAAACCACAC
>BPLS01031344.1:0-10286 GCA_019656275.1 Rhododendron kiyosumense
ACGAAGAAGAAGATCGAACCCAAAAAGAAGAACAAGGTATCAGGCTATGTCTCTCTCTCTCTCTCTCTCTCTCTCTCTCTCTCTCTGTCTGGCTCGTTCTCTATCTAACGGCCCTATTGAAGGTTTTCGTTGTCTTCAATCCAATCTTACACATTCGTCCATTGTAGTCGTAACCTTCGCTCAGATCGTCAAAATTGGAAGTGAAGTTCGGAAGTTCTTTAACTTTTCATTAGTTAAACAAAGCGAAGATCTCAACTGCGATACCCATACAGATCCACCCGTAAACGAAGAGATATATACGAATGAGGTATTAGAATTATCCATTGATGCAACTACTGTCATAATTCTTGTTTCTGATTTCTTTTCAATTTATCGGATCTCTGATGCAATCGAATTACTTATTCCTCTCTTTTTGTTTTTGTGGCTAATTTACTCGGTTATTGTATTTGTTGGGGAGTTATATATGTATATATTTTGTTACTTTCATTCAAAATCCCTCTCGTAAACATTGATAACAATAACTCACCCTATAAATGAGCTGATAGATTATTGATCCTTGCTGAAAATCTGTTTGCTGGGAGCCTCATGATCTAATGGAATTATTTTACTGCATTTTTGAAATCACATACCCAGTGATTTTAGGTAAGTCAGATGATTTTACGTCAAAACAAGGTTCTAAGGTATAAAAATTTCCGTCCTGGTTTGAGTGTAAATTTATTGAATTTATTATGGATGAATAGATTTTTTCTTCTCTAATTTTCAATTTTCTTAAATTCTGATTACTGATTAGAAAGAAAGCTACAGTGAAGTTCCATTTTAGGTTTATTATGTGGTGAACTACTATCTATGGGGAATATAATCGCGTCATCCATTTTTAAATTCTGATTATTGGATTTTTTTTTTTTGAGTGGTAAATGATTAAATTTTTATTCTGATTACTTTTGGCAACAATATGAATAAAAATGAAGGGAAGGGCAGAATTCAATACCCATAGATTCACCATCGGGTAATGTTTGTAAGTCGATTTTGTAGTTCTCGTCTTCAGTTATTTGGGTTTGTTTCTCTTGTTGGCTAATGTTTGTTAATCCTTTCTTTGTTTGTAACTAATGGGTTTGCCACTAAGTAATTTGTGTTTGGTGCATGTCTCGTACATCCTTTACAACATGACCTAGAAGGTTGGAGTACTACTAGATCAAAGGTCGGAAAAAATAGCTTAAAGATCTATATGGAGAAAATAGCTTAATTTGAAAATGAAATAGAGAATCAGAATTCATCATTTCTAGGGTGTATTTGACAATAACACCAACATGAGCTAAGACTAAATAGTAGCACCGATGAGAACGTAGCAAAACTCTAGCTAAGACTAAATAACCAAATCTCTTAGCCCTCCAAGATACAGGAGTTGATACAGGAGTTATAATGTTGCTTCTTCAAGTTTGATGGTTTTAAACAATATCGCATTAAGTAGCCCTGATTGCTACTGGAATCTCTTACTCAAGGCCATTTAGTTATTATCAGCACTCATTTAGTCCGCTTTGGCTAACTTAGTGTGTACACTAAACAGTAACTTTTGAATTTGCCCTGTGCCCTGGACTTACTTGAATCACCACTTGAAAATGAAAATCATAACAAATGCAGATTTCCAGTTGGAAATTCTCTGCAGGGCAATTCAACTGTGGGCTTTATGGTTGGAAACTTCAAGTAGTTGTTTTTATCTTTTAGGATTTACTTCCTTTCAATGAATTTTCCTTTCCACTTATCAAAGACAAGTAACATTCATTTAGGGGAAGGGGTCGTTGCAAGCGAAGTGGGTTTAGAAAGAACTAAAAAAAACCTGAAACTAGCCCGCCCTTTTGGGCTACCAGATATGATGGGGGGCAAACCAGAGGGAGGGGCTGGGCAGCATTCCTGGTAACAAGGGGAGAGCAAATTAGGATGGTCCCATGGGAATCAATGTCTCAATCACACATAAACATGACACGCTTTCTCAATTGCTTTTCCTTTATTATGCTGAGGAAATCCGCTGTTAAAAAACAATTTCATTGCTGACAGAAATGGGGTTGCCAAATTGGCTATTGCCCTCCTTTGAGGGGATTAAATTTTTGCTTTGGAAAAATGATAGAGGGTGAAGAAATGGGTTATCCAAATTGACACGCAGAAGATTGGAGCAAAAGAAGTGCCTTGCATTAGGATACCCCCAAAAAGGTATTCTTCACCTGTTATTTATTCAAAATATGATACAGAGTATTCTGATTATGCATAGTTTCAGAATTGGCATTCGAGTTAGCTTTGAGGTGAAAGGGGATACGGTTACTGATATCTAACTGTATTGTATAATTTTTAGCATGGTAATTTCTAATGAGTCTTGGAAAACAATTTAGTCATAAATTACTGCGTGGCAACAATGTCCTCAGATTGACATGCATCTTCATGAATTGATGTTTGGAAAGGCTGTTTTAGTGTCAAAGGCTATTGTGTTAACCAGGGTAATAATGGGTAAGAAGATAATGGAAGGCAAAATAAATGGGTAGGCTTTCTCGTCGCATTTGTTATGAAATGGAACTTTTTGTTACAATTCAGAGTGTTGTTCATTTAAAGTTGAGATAGGGAACTCATTTAAAGTTGAGATAAAACTTTGTTTGAACAAGAGTTGACATCTCTCTCTAGAACTTTTCTCTTTTTTTCCTTTTTTGTAGTGTGGGGCGGGCCGCGCTCCTTCACTCCCCCCTTCCTCCAGCCTCCCTCACCTAGCCCCTTTGATCTCCACCTTCTCTCCGCCTCCACACTTCGCCTTTCCCCTCCATCCTCCGCCTTCACCTCCTTCCTCCGTCCTCTAGAGGCTCCAGTGAAGTTGAGGTCCAATCTGGCGTAGATATGGAGAAGGGATGACTTGGTTTTATGGTTGGAATCTTCAGTTAGTTGTTTTTATCTTTTAGGATTCACTTACTTTCAATGAATTTTCCTTTCCACTTATCAAAGAGAAGTAACATTCATTTAGGGGAAAGGGTCGCTGCAAGTGGAGTGGGTTTAGAAATAACCTAAAAAAACCTGAAACTAGCCGCCGTTTTGGGCTACCGGATATGATGGGGGGCAAACCAAAGGGAGGGACTGGGCAGCATTCCTGGCAACAAGGGAAGAGCAA
Source organism: Rhododendron kiyosumense (assembly GCA_019656275.1). Lineage (NCBI taxonomy): Eukaryota > Viridiplantae > Streptophyta > Magnoliopsida > Ericales > Ericaceae > Rhododendron > Rhododendron kiyosumense. Next base: position 3,143 of record BPLS01031344.1, read on the forward strand.
ATTAGGATGGTCCCATGGGAACCATTGTCTCAATTGCTTTTCCTTTTTTAGTATCGGATGTTTGGTCCAACTTATGCGCACATAGACTAATCTTACAAAGCCAATCTCACCGTTCATTATCAAGTGCTCCATTTAAAGTCGAAGAAAAAACTCTGTATAGACTGATCCGAAAAAGGTTGATAGCAATAAGAGGGTTTCGAAACTGAAAGCTTAGGAGTTGATTTGCTTCGTAAGTGCCTAAAAGCTAGAATTGGGGCAAATATAGATCACTATTAGTTAAAAAGTAGGATGGTTATGTTTTGCAATCTTGGTTCCTTTTTCCTATATCATTTTTCCTAGGGAAAACAAATCATAATACTATATGCCTAGATTGTGGATTATGAGAATATACTCCTATATTAAAGGACACTTCAAGATACAAGTGCTAATCATAATACTAGATGGTGCCTGCAAGTGCTATAAAGCATTTCAAACATGTTAGGGAGTTTGTTCTTGTTTAAATGTCTAACATGAATTACCGGGCATCTCCATCTATGTAGCACGGACACAAATATGGACACGGACACGGCAATTCTAAAAAAATGGGGATACGGACACGGCGGGGGACACGCCACGTGTGTATATATATATATATATATATACACACACACATATACACACACACATACACATTTTTCTTTTCTTCCTCTGTTGATGAAGACATGTCCTATATGAATGTATAAGATTACCATAGTCTAAATAAAGGTATAATTACAGTTTAACCAAATTTTTTTTGAATAATTTCATATTAACCCCTTAAAATTAAAAATATATATTACATTTTGACCCCTAACTGTGTCCCCGACGTGTCCCCAGCCTTGTCCCCGGCGTGTCCCCCATCAAAAAATAATAAAAATTATGTGGCGTGTCCCCGCCGTGTCCCCGTGTCCAATACGTGAACACGGCATCCTTTTGGAGTGTCGGTGCTACATAGAATTCTTCATTACACACAGCTAACACATGTCTGATATGTTGACATCCATACTCTTATACAAATACAGAGCATCCAACAAGAGATTTGTACATTTAGAAGATTCCATTTCATAAAGACCATACCTACTTCATGCACAGATGGGAAACTTTTTTCCTGTTCTTGGATCTTGTTTTATACACTATGGGATATTTCGCGAGGTTAAAAAAGGAACAAGTGTGTATTTACTATTTAGAATCTTTGGGCAATCTGACTAAATGAAATACTCTATCCTCTTAAGCGGTGTAACACAAGACACTCAAAAGCGCGTGTGCGCAGGTACACACAGAGATGAAATGAATGAACTTATTAAAACAAGCGCAGCTTGAGTCCAATAACAGAGAACGCACACAGCAGCTTAAGTTAAGGTGGGCAGAAACTACTCTGCCTATGAAGTGTATGTACAAAAGACATACATCGCAGCATATAATTGTGAAAGATAAATCTTTCACTTTCTCTTTGTTCATTCCCTGGTCCATCCGCTGAATCTCTATTTTTCTTTTCTTGATCCAAACTTTTCTTGCACTAGAGTAATTTTTTCAAGAAAAAACAACTCCAAGAAAGTAGCTGCTGCACTTGGGGTTAGCTACCGTTTGCCTCTCTCATTCTCATACATAATTGTGTTCGTACATATATTGGAGGAGAAATAGATCAAAAAAGCATACAGTTCTTAACATCACTGGTTACTAACTTACAATTACCATTCTATAGATGCTTCGATTTGCTTCGATTAATTTTTTGTTTGGTTAACTTTGTGTTTTGAGTTTTGTTTTGTGCTTTAGAATAAAACCTATGAAAATGCTGAAAGCCTTGTCATCGGAGTAAAGTTTTTATCTATGTAAGGAAATGGATTAGTTCTAAAAAATTCATAAACATTTTCCCTTTTCAAGTTGTCTATTTTAGAAAAATCTTCCCATTATGAGTTTTCGAAAACATTTGTTTAACCTTTTGTAGAGTTTTCCGAAAAGAGAACTAAAGAAAAAGACTGGTCTCTTGTTTCTTTTTCTTTTCCCTTTCATAAGTATGTATATTGTGTATATCAATGGCTTACAAGATCCTTAACAGGGGCTTCTGGTGTATCATGCGCTTAATGGGATACTGTATCATCCAGAAAGAGAGGCTTCTGGTGGATCCCTTGATGTGTAAATGCAGTGTGATCACAAGGCAGTACCTCTCTTACTTCCATAGAAATACTATCACTCTTTGGCTTTTATGGAGTAGACCGAAAACGTGATGTAAATGATAAGAAGATAGTGACGTGATAAAAATTAATTTTTGACTTCTCTATCATTTTCGTCACCTATGCAATTCTTCATCCAAACATCAAACAATGATCTTTTTTTTTTCAACAATCACGAATTCAAGGCTTGAGCTTGAGTCCTCTTATATTCTCATTTCAGTACTTGTTGAATTGTGAAGTGATGTACTTTATTAGTTTTTAGCTTGATATAAACCACTATGAGCTACAGCTAGGTTATGGGTAATCATTTATTTTTATTCCTACTTGAACGTTTCCCAGGATGGCAATTTGGAGTTAAGCTGGCTCAAAGTTCTCTGACCGTTGACAAAAAAAATATTCAACGGGTCAACTAACTTCCCCAAAAAAAATCAACCCCTACCCTACTCCCAACAACCCTAAACGCACCCTTCAATGTATAAACATTTGGTACTTATCTTAATATGTTCTTTACAGGAATAGAGCTGCATGTATGTAGTTGGACGTCTCATACAATGTTTCACCGTTGATCCTTCAATCACATGAAGCTTTGCATTTTCCTTCTGTTCACAAAAACTTGAGGCAGTAAGACCCCATCCACATAACTACTTGCGATGCTACTCTCCCCTTTCCTCCTTTGCCTGATATCCACCTGCGGCCCAACCATGCCTTGTGGCTGACTTTAAACGGATGACAATCATCCTCATCCTCAATTTCTTGGACAACTGTGGTTTTGAAGCTCTGTTCCGTTATCTATCTTGTCCCATATAATCTGTGTAAATGCGAGAGTTGTGCCTATTTAAACTTTTTTGTGCTATATTTTTACTTTAGGCGTTTAAACCTTTTTCTTTGAACATCATACACCAATTTGAACACAAGTGTATTACAAGTTTCTTAACTTGAAGCTCCCATCTATCGTTGTCTGGTTCAATTTTGCCATATGGGTTATTTGGGATGCTTCAAACTTGAGATTAATGCTGTAAAAAATAAATTTCTTAATTCTTTCCATTGTGATGTCGATTATAATGTTATGGCCATCTTAATGTGTTGGCTATCTTAAAACATGTTTGTAACTTAGTACATAAGCATATGCTTAAATATGGTGCAGCTAAACTTTGATACGAAACTTTTCAAGAACATATAAATCTTTGTGTTTTGCCTTTTGTAAAATATATCTTAGTTCAAATACTGCTAATTGTGAAACCATGGGCTTGACCGATCGTGCATAACACATAGGTCATGTTGGTCATGCTTTGTCAACACTCAAACTTATCATAACCATAAATATATATGCGTTTCAGTAAACACATATTTCTTACGATTACAATACCAAAGCACATAATTAGAATATATTATGACGGACAACAATACCAAACATGAAATCACCAGGCATGACTTTGGCCTACTACCTAAAGTCAGTATAAAGGTGCGTGGGAAAAAAACCCCATGTCATTGCCCTTTCTGGCTTGATTTTTGCAATTGTGTGCTTTGCTCCATACTACTGCATTACTCATTCCGTTACTTTCGCAAGCATAACAAAACATAAAAAACACATTTATAAGACTAATTAGTGCATTTGATGGAGAGGAAAAAGAATCATCTTTCACCTAACAACAACAGCACTTTAGCCCAAAACCATAGATAACCAAACTAGCCATTACTAAAATACAAAATGATTATATGCCAAACAAACAAACCTCAACAAAGAAAACTTCGTAATTAACCCTTCTTTTACAACAATCTATCAAAAGAAACCCAAATAATTCAAAATTAAACAATAACGCTAAATAAAATTCATTATTAGACCAGCGAGCATGACCGAGCGTGCAACGCACGTTGCAAACAACCTAGTATAAGTAATCCTCAGATAATCGTGGAGTCGTGAACAATTAATTCTCAGATACCCTATACATTATGAGTAGGGACGGAACTAGGATTTTTTCAACGCGGGGCTGAACTATGAACGATAACTTTTGAGATTTCAAGGTTCGGGAATCTAATTTATTTGATTTGGGTTTTGAAGAGATTTTTTTGGGTAATGAGTGGAGAAAAAGAGAAAAAGAAAAATGAGAGAAATAATTGAAGGAAAAACTGATTGAAGACCATGCGCAGAGAGCCAGAGATAGAAGTTGGATTTTGGGACCTAAAACGAACATAATCTGAAGCATTTAAATAACACTCAATACAAAAAACAATATAAAGTGGCTCCTAACAAACAAAAAATAACTAATCTTAGGCCTTGTTTCAGAAACCTTCTTAAAAAATAAGCAGTTTATTTCACATTTTCAAACTCAAAAATAAAGAACATAAAAAATAATTTTTTATTTTTTTTTTGCATCCTATAAAAGATCTCATCGAGATCTTCCAAACAAGATCCATATTGCATATTTTTAGATTTTAATAAGACTATAATTTTTTTAGCTTGAAATTGCCTTTTTAAAAAATAAAGACTTATTTTTTGTTCCAGAATGGAGCCTTAATATTTTAAAAACAAGTGGACTGGAGTGCAGGTGGTGAATCCCTTGTACTCCAATGTAAAGAGGAAGGGTGCGATCTCTGAAAGTATCCATTTCCTCTCCCAAGTTCCATAGAATAGAATAGAATAGATTAGGTTTAATGAATAACTAAAAATTATTAAATAATTTTTTTTAAATAAAAGAATAACCAAAACTATACTGGGGCCATGGTCCCCATAAGCCCTCATATAGTTCTGTATCTGTTTATGAGTTTGAAACTTGGCAAACTTTTGGGGGAAGGCCGAAAGAGAAGAATTTCTTGTGAATCTCTTAGTCCCGGTGTTGATGGTCTGCCTTTGATCGAATCAGATAAAGAAATAATCAAAGTGCTTGTAGACTGATCCAGACACTCTTAACCGGCGGGAAAAGAAGTCATTAAACGAGACCCGAAAAATCAACAAAAATGCTAGAGGCACATCAATGTGGCACACCTCAATCACACCCCTCTCACATACAGGTGGGGCCCACCTGTATGTGAGAGAGGTGTGACTGAGGTGTACCACACTTATGCCTTGTTCTCTTCCCTTCTCAAAAAGAATTTTTCAAAAAATTCCCCCTAGATTCCACCTAGATTTCTCCTACTTCCAACATTTCTCTCTCCATCTCTCTCCACTTATTACCCCTACAATTTTTTGAAATTTTTTTTAAAAACCAAACCAAACAAGGCATTAATGTGTCCGTACTGCCAATTAAAGAAGTGGGTGAATTTTGGTGGAGAATAGAGGTGATGAAAGCATGTGGCCAGCTACCTATGGAAAATGATTAAACAAGTACAGAAAAATGGTGTCATATTAATCAAGATTAGTTGGAGGAGTATTAAAAAGGTTGTGATTTGCAGCATAGAGATTTGAATCTTTGTTCTTCACAGAGAGAGAGAGAGAGAGAGAGAGAGAGTATTCTGCAAAAGTAAATCGAAACGGAAATTAGGTAGACATGGCCCACAAGAGGGGGGAAAAAAATACTGTAGTACAGTAATAAGATTTTTTTTTTTTGAAAATGAAGGATGATGTATATAGAGATCAGTGCGAATTAAAAATAAATCAGCGGTAATTTACCTCTACAGAGTCTGCATTTAATTAAAATAACAACATTAAAGAAGATAAAAACCCAACTCTTGGGTAAGCACATTCCTTGCTAATATGTCGGCACAACAATTGGCCTCCTGAGACTACTGCTACTATCATAAGAGCATCCGTAATGGTAATAATCAAAACTAATAATTAAAATGTATCATGTCAGCATTTGATTATCTATTTAGTTTATAATCAAACTTAATAACCTCTACCTCCACATTGTTTATTTTTGCATTCCTAACCAAAAAAACCCTTCATAATACATAATGCACATTTGTCCAATCGCAAACGAGTTTTAATCACGCACTTAACTATATCAAATTATTCATCTCGATGAGATGATTTCAATGTGGGCTGTTTTTGAGTTTTGAGTTTGGCTATTGGTAGAAGTTATTAAGTTTGGTTATGGAATGAGTGAAATTTGATTATTTGCTAAAAGACTTATAACTTTGCTTATTACAACGCGAAGTGTTTTTTGATCATTGTTGTTAAATTTGCTTATTCACGCCCATTTACTTATTATATTAGGGATGCTAAAGTACTTTTCTTTATTTTCTTTTCCTTTTCTGACCTGTACTAGTACTATCATACTGGAGCTCAAGCATTGTTTTCTCTGTTTCCAAATACCCAGAAATATCAAATAATATAGCTTTGATTGTGAGAAGGCATATTGATTGTGATGAACTCATGACATCACAACCCCCAACAATATCTACCTAACAATGGAGTTTTTTTTAGCTCCACCCCAACCTAAAAAAGAAGAAAAGAACAACTTTTTTTATTTTTATTTTTTATAATCTAGGTGTTTAAGCTAGCTTACAAATACCACGAATAATCCTAGGGTCTAATTCCGCTGCCCACTTGAGAGAGCTCAATTTAAGTCGGAGTAAAACTCCGTATGAATTAGCACCAAAGAAGTCGATAACACTTGAGAGGTTTCGAGACCTAAGAAGTAAACAAACTCCTAAGTTACAGGTTTTGACCACCAAGCCAACCCTTGTGGTTGAAAGAAAGAACAACGGCCCCGTTTGATAACAGTGATAGATAGATGAGATTCGTAAAGAGATGAAATTAAGATTGTGATTCGTAAGGAGAAGTGATTGTTAATGAGAAGGGATTGATAATGAATATGTTTGTTTGGGATGAGATTAGATGATAAGATTATTAATATCATGTTTGTTTGAGATGAGATTAGATGATGTGATTGGATTGATAAAAGAAATTGGTAATGAGAAGGGATTGGTAATGAGAAGGGGTTGGGATTGGATTACGAATACCAAGTTCCACGGGGTATTACTAATACCCCCTATGGAGCTCACTACTAATCCCA
>BPLS01031345.1:0-33171 GCA_019656275.1 Rhododendron kiyosumense
TTTAATCTTGACAATACCTTCATCAACGTTGGATATCTTCTCCTTCCTTCCCTTTAAAATATCTGAAACAAGCTGTCTTTGTAAACAAAGTAAACCATCCTGTTGTTTTGAAATTTCTCTAACATTTGCCAAGAAACTGCTACCGTCAAATCTTGAGAAATTTAAATTATATAGGAACTTGGCAATGGTTGTCTTCCCTATTCCACCCATCCCACAAATTGCAGCTACACCAACATCAGCTGATTCATCTTCTAACCAGAATTGAATTTCTCTTGCACGAGAACGTATTCCAATTGCATAGGGGCCAATGTCCATGATTGTGCGACTTAGTTTGTCTCCAACTACTTTGATAATTTTCTTTATAAACCTCGATTCATGCCTAATGATTGCAATCAAGATGAAAAAATTGGCACAATAAATGATAACTCAGACTTGAAGTAAATTGCAAATTCTCAAGCAGTACGGAATAAAACTATTCTTTTATTGTCATTGTTGAAAAACTAATGAGTTCAACATATTCTAATAAATGTGTTTTGACAATGATTTGTTCAAAAAGCAGAATTCTTTTTCCTATTAATCTGCTTTCCTACTCTTGCTATTTGTCAACAAATACCAAGTTTCTGGTAAGACTACTGTGATTGGAAATGAATTTACTAGGCATAACAATTTCAAATAGCTTCAAACGGAGAATCTTAAACATAAACGAAATGATAGCTTCTCCAACTTAGCTCTCAGATTCCAACATGACCCTCACAACACTCAAGCTTTCACAATTTTTCCAACGTAGTCCAGTTTGTTAAGAGAGATGGGAAAACCTCTTACAGACTTTCTAGTTGAGTTAATCGTAGCTTTGAAACTATGAATTGTGTAGCATAAATTATATAATTATATAATGTACAGATAGTTTCACATCAAAAGGACAAAAAAGGTTGTGTAGGAATATAATTTGCTTATAAAACCTCCATCTCAAAAACGGTAAACTTCTATCCAAAAGGTCCTGGGTATGATACAAATACATCCAAGAGGCCCTGGCATGAAACAATTTCATCCAGAAAATCTCTTGGATATCATTTGCTTAAGAAATCTCCATCTCAGAAAACGAGAAACTACAATTAAAAAAAAAGGTTCTGGCATGATTCAATATCATCCGAAACTCACAAAACATATGCTAGACTAGTAATTAGGAAAAAGGACTTGGAAGGAAATTACCCATCAGCTCTATTTTGTAAGTTCATCCCAGCAAAATCAGCAACTTCTCTTAGCACTGCCCTCCATTCTTCCACCTTGCTCATCCATTCCTTTCTCCTTCCAGCACTTTCTGCTTCAATTTTCCCTTCATGTCGCGCAAATGCTTCTTCGAAACTTCCCATTTGCTTCCTCACTAGGGATGGATCCACGTCATAGAAAACAGGAAGAACTTCATGTCCAGAGGTACTCTTGCATTTGAGGATCATCACAAGCTCATCAAGGCACCAACTTGAAGATGCATAGTTCTTTGACAAGATAACTATTGACATCCTCGACTCTCTAATTGCTTTTTGCAGTTCAGACTTGATCTTTTCTCCCCTTTCAATTCCATCATCATCTCTGAAAGTGCGAAATCCGGCATAGTCCAATGCTGTGTAGAGGTGGTCAGTGAAAGACTTTCGAGTGTCTTCCCCTCGGAAGTTCAAGAAGACATCATAGCTACAAGGTGAAGTTGAAGAAGAGGCTTCTAGGGATCTTACGGCAGCCATTGAACAAAACTCAAGAAAGATAAATGGAATCTAGGATCAAGATATCAATTATTTATATAACTCAAGGCACTATTGGTATAAATTGAACATGTCACTTTCAGTGCTAAAAATAATAAGTCAACATGAGCAGGCAGGAAAGTGAGGTTGGTTGTGACACCCCACCCACCAAGTTAACAGGCATCAAACATTGTTTATCTAGTTCTGAGTTTATCTAGTTCATGGATTACTGCCCTTTAAAAAATTGCTCTATAAAGAATTTTGAAAAAAAAACATATGATTAGATGAGAGATTACTACCCAATAAGTATTAAAATTCTAGAAAACATCCTTTAACCCCGTTCCAGTTTCTTTAAAAAGGACCTTTTAGAAAAGAAGGTAATTTCAAGCTCAAAAATCATGTGTTTACGCAAATAATTTCCTACCAATATGGATCTTGTTTGATAGATCTCATTGAGATCTTTTAAACGGTGCAAAAAAAATTAAAAAATTATTTTACATTTTCATTATATTTTAGCATAAAATTACCTTTTTTTTGAAAAAAAAGATTTAAAAAGAGAGCGGAACGGCAAGTGCTTCCTAGCTATTGCATGTGTGTTCCACAAACATTTCACGCAACAGTTTTCACTAACGGTTTAATTAACAACCTTTTTTGCGCTATTCAAAATATGGAAATGGGAAACACAAAACAAAATTGATAATAGGTACCAGATCTGCAGCCAAAATGGCTATCCTAAATTGAGAAATACTATCAAATTTAGGGTACCAACAGTCATGGGCACACCAAAGGCCAATTTCAGTATGTCGCAATGACCAAAAATATAGACTGATGCTTCACGGTTCAATGTACCCCTCAAATATTGTGAAGAAATTGAGAAAACAGCATGTCCTGCTTTATGAAAGCAGAGTAATCTTCCTAACACTTAGAAATGATATTGTCCTCGATGCTTCCCTCCTCTTCTCCTAACACTCAAAAAAGACATTTCCCGTGATGCTTCCCTCCTCTTTTACTGAACCAAAGATAGTAGCTTTAACTCTCTTTTTTGCCACTTTGGTTAAATAATATGTTTTGTTTACAAGACTAACTTAGCTCATCAGTAGAAGACCCAACCACGAATGGTGAACCAGTTGCCTCTAGGGTCCTTATGATTTCTACTGCCAATCAAGGATATGAATACACAGTAAACTCAAGCCTCCAAATAATTTGAAACAGAGTAATCAGTCAAATAACCGTTCTTTCAAAAGATTTCCTTTACACAAAGAGATATCTTACACAGTACAAAAATTTAGCTTGGACGAAAAACATCCAGAAAATCATTGAGTAACCCCCAAATATGTACGAAACAAGATGCATGGCAAGATTTATACTAATTGCTCTACACAACAGAATGGAAAAAAGTAGAGACCAGTAAAACTATTTGCTCGTGTCATTCCTCCTCGTCTTCGCAATAACTTCTAGAGGCTAACATCATAACGCAAAAGAAATAGTATGAGATGTGCCTTATGACAAGGAACGTGATAATATTGGGAAAGAAGGGTGGAATAAAGAGCACTAAGAGAATGGAATGTAAAGAAATTCCCATTATCAGGACAAAATTGGCCAACCAAGTGAGTTTACTAACTACTAGATATACACCTGCCATGAATGCCAAGGACACCATAGAGATAGCTAACCTCAACAATGGTAGGGCCAATATGAGGAAGTGAGGATTAAATTGAGATCACGTAAGTGTACATTGCTATGGTGTCGCAAGGACATGCCTTGGTTTGGATCGGAATTGTTGTGGCCACCGGGCATTGTGAAACCCTATTGTCATGGTGTTGATCCTGTCCTTGTAGTTTTCCATGTTAGGCTGTTGATATTCCAATGAAGTTTGTGTAATAGTTTGGGAACTTTAGAGCATTTTCTATTCAGTGCACCCACAGATTTCCAAGCCATCTATGGTGGACCGAACCCCATTTCGCCACGGGTTGGCCCGCAAAATGAAACGGCAGGGCTAGGGGGCGAGCGTGACGGGCTGGTCCCGTGCATGCGGTTTGGGCCTAGGCCCAGTGCGAGTTGTGGATCGAGCTGAGAGGAGGTGGACCAGGCCAAAGGCTCCGGCCCACCGATTTCAGAGACCCAGTTCGTGAGCCCAAGGACCAAATCTTCGGGTCGGCTCGACCCGGGCGGGGATTGCATGGAGATCCCTCTAGTTGGTTCTACGGGTACCTAGAACATTCCGGAGTTGGGGCTAGCGTAGGCCGGACGTCACCGAGCTAAGGCAGTTAGTTACATGTGACGTCACGGGCATGTGCCACGCACACCTAGCATGAGGAGCAAGTAGATTCGCCTATAAAAGGAAAGGGATAAACCCTAAGAGAGGTACATTCTCACACTATACTACAATACCCTCTTCCTCTCATGTGTACTTATTTGCTTGTTGGAGGGGCATTAAGCGGCCAACCACCTCACGCCTTGGTGCAGGTACATAGCGGAGCGACGAAAGGAGAATCTGAAGGAGTCCAGACGAAACCAGCACACCACAATTGGCGTCGTTGCCGGGGATACTTCCCTAAACGTTGGGTTTTTACAAATTTTCAGAGGTTTATTAATATGGTTGAGATTCACGATGACGAGAGGCCAGCGAAGGAGGTTGAGGGCTGCGGAGGAGGTGAAGGCTGCAACGGCGCCACCCCCTCCCAAGCCAGATCCAAGCGGCCGACAGAGAGTGACTATAGCTCTATGGCCACCGCCTCAGACGAAGTACCTGTGGTCCTCACGAACGATCCTTAGGTCCGAGAGTACCTACAGCAGCTCGATGCCCGGATGGCCAAGAAAGATCAAATGATCGACGCTTTGCGCAAAGACGTACAGCTCGTGGCGCAGTCCTACAATTGAAAGTGCATTTGGACAAGGGGACATGAATTTTGGGAACAAAATAGACAAATTGAACCTAGACTCTCACACTAATTTTGGACACCAAACCTTTTATGCACAAAATCACATGGCGAAGGAAAATTTTCTCAATGTTCCACAATAAGCTCATCTAGAATGATGTGCTCCCAATAGTTTAACCACAAAGGCCATCTGGCAGGTATAAGATAAAATAAAAAGCCCTAATTTTTGCATTCTGCGGACTATAATTTCCGTTCTTCTCATTGTAACATCGCACTAGTTACTTTTTAGCGGCATACGTACCTTGCGGAATGAAGTCATCATATCCATGTGTTCCTCAGCAGCATCAAGAGCATTCATGCCATCACCATTCACTAATTCCAGGTTAATTCTCTTGTCCCATGTCAAAGAACTTACTACTTTAGGATTGCAGTGGATCGCTGCCAAGTGCAGAGGTGTGTTCCCACTATCATCTCTCTCATTTAGAAGTTTCAGTAAAAAAATCGATGACATTGCTTTTCCCATTCCTAGCTGCAACATGAAGAATGTTCTTGCTGTCATTTGTCAACAACTCCTTCCAATCAGGGCAATGCTGAAGCAACTTCCGAAGAATATCCAATGGCCTTTTTCCTGATGCTGTGTGGACAGGCAAGAACCCACTTTCATCCCTTTCAAGTACACATTCACTGGATTTTCCCCCTCATAGTAACCTTTAATGGAATTAATTTTGGCATTTTGTCCAACATAATTTCTAACATACTTAGAAATAGAGAAGGAGAGTGGGATGTTGTGAGACTTCTCCATGAATAACCACGCCCTTTAATAATATTGACAAGATAAATTTTTTTTTTCTGCTACTAATATTTACAAAGTTTAATACTCATGTGCTATGCTAACAACTAAGGTTTTATAACCATTTTTTTTCCCCCACAAAACCGGTACTTTAACATGTAAGGTCCATATTTTGTGGCGTGTCTTATTTGGCAATTTCACGACAAAACATATATATTCCATAATATCGAGTTGTAATTTATTTTTTATTTATTCCTAGAGTGTCTGTTTAGGATGTAGAAGGAAATCAATATTATTTTGTATTTGAGAGCGGTATACGTTAGTCAAGTTATTACTGGGCAGGTTCGTGAAAGTATTGGGAAAAAGAATTTTGTGCTCATGGAAAGGATTTGCTACACATAGAAATGATCTGCTACACATGGAATTGATATATCGGCAAATCATTTGCTGGGGTGAGAAAAGGAAAAGGAATTTTTTAGATTAATTTACGGTTTGATCGGCAATTCGGTCTTTAAAGCCACAGCATTAATCAGAGGCCTGAAAGGTTTATTTCCATACAAGGACATGTGTCTCCTTAGGCTATAAAATGAGTGGTGCTTTCATTCCTAACAAAAGGGGAACAGAACAAGAAAGAAACAGGGTGGCCTCCTTTATGCTTGGGTGGGGAAGCCGTGAGCTATAAGAATATGCGTTGAAGAGGATTTTGTTGATTTTTGTGTCTGGGAGTACAAAATGGGATCTCTCGATCATTGATACACAACAATAACTTCAAGAAGTTTTCACTTTATCAAATCAACTTAGTTTGATTCGCTTTCGGTGAATTTCCAGAAGAGTATTGGATGGCTTAAGGATTCAAGGTGGCGGCAGTCAATCGCTGGGTGCGGTGTACGTGTGACTCGGCAGGTGATACTTAGAACGTTGAGAGGAGTTACTTCGTTTGGATAGGTATATCTGTAACTGCACAATGATAATAGTGATTTGATTCCTTACCGTGGTTTTTACCCGTATTTGGGGTTTTGCACATATATCCTGGCATTATCTATTTATTGATTCCTTTCATGCGACTGATTTATTTATTAGTTGGTGGGTAGATTTATTAAAGAGATCAAACATAGCAAATATTTATATACCTAGGCGAGCTAGAATTTTTCATAATACTTTAATTTTGTTTCGGTTCAAATATCAGTTGGTATGAAGGTACTGGAAAATACGTGGCACAGGTCGAGACCGGGTGAGTACATTTTACCAAAACATATCCATAACATGGTTATCAGTCTACATAATAACGAAACCTCTATCTAGGTCTGAACAAGGGACCTTGTAGTAGAAGTCTACTACATCAGTTAACCCTAATTTTTTGCAATTTCACTCAAATCAAGAATTGAGACCCTATCTGTATCCTCATAATCACTGTAGCTTATTTGGCCACCAACATAGCATTTCCTATTTTCCTACCCCTTTCAACAATGAATATTACCCCCATGGTGGACCCTTATTGAAAAGAATTATATCTGCAATACATATTACGTACACAACGAAGAAAGTTTGTATCACATTCAAGGTCAAAAAGAAATATTCAAAACTCATGTCGTGGGGACCAGATAAGACCCGAAGTGGAAGTTTGATCATCAATCAGTGCACAGATTCACATATTTATCATAAAAAATGAAAAATCTGCTAAACTTTGAAAAACCCTAACTTTCACGCACACCAAAACAGAACACCCATTTAAAATGTGAGTGTGAACTTACAGTTTGGGGTAATCTCGTCCCCTTGCCTTGACCGATCATCTTTTCAAGAAATAAAGAGCCCTCTTAAGCCTTTACATTCATCGGTCGAAGTATGGGTTTGTGTGTCGAATACAGAGCACGCCGGGGAGTCCTCCCCGAACCGCTCGAGGACGCGGACGGCGGCGTAGAGACCGGAGTAACCGGACCGGGCAGCGACATGGAGGGGGGTGTCGCCCTTGGCTTTACGAGCGGCGATGAGGGAGGGGAAGTGGTAGGCGATGAAACTGACCAGGTCTTGGTGTCCGAAGGCGGCGGCCACGTGGAGGTAGGAGTTGGCGAGCGGGGTGGTTTGGTTGAGGATGGAGGAGGGAGAGAGAGAGGTGCTTGTCGGTGGAGAGCCGGAGTAAGGTGTCGATGAAGTGGTCGACGCCGCCCTTTATTGTTGCCTTGTATAAATCCAAATCCATTGTTGGTTTCTTGGTGTTGGTGTTGATATTGCTATTGGTGTGGGATGAAGGAGAAGGGGGATTTTGAGTTGGTAGTGTGTTTAGGTTTGAGTTTGTTGTCTCTCCCACCAACGGTAATCTCGTAATAATTTCAAAATTAATGATATTTTGTTACCGTTCAAAAAAAAGTCTTCCTTGTATCTGAATTTTGAGAGATCAAGGCTTCCCATTTTTTTTCCGATGAAATTTACTGCACAACTTAGCACACAAGAGTACCTGGCACTAGCAGGCAAGTAGGGAGAGAAAGATGAGCGTGGATTTTGTTGGGATACACCCAAGTGGAGTGGGTGTGAGTGTAGGGGATAAAACCCCTGTCTTATTCTCCCCTTTTGTATTGATTGCCAAAAGGCAGTGAGTGTGTGTGCGCAAGAGACGTGAGTGAGAGAGCAGAGAGAGTGTGAGCCGTGAGGCTCCCCGTCGGGGAGCGGTGCTCCTCGGAGATGCTCAGATATTCCGTCGGAGAGCCACCGGAGTGAGAGAGAGAGGAGTGGGGAAGCCAGCTTGTGGCTATCCCGGTATGGTTTTTTCATACTTGTATATGTGATTTATACATAGTGGAGTTTTTCCTCGGATATCTCTCGTTTGTGCTTGGTTTATTTTCATGCTTGTGCTTGGAGGTGTGAATCGGGGTCGGGGTCTCAACCCAACAGATTTAGGGACGGAATCAGAATTTTGTAAATGCGGGGTCGAGTTGTGAACAGTATGTTGAAATTCAAGGTTATGGAATCTTTATAGCTTGTTTGGTTTAGGTTTTGAAGAAGGTTTTTTGGTAATAAATGGAGAGAGAGAAAGAAAATAAATTATTAATTGCAAGGAAAACTTTTGGGAAACCAAGTGCAGAGACATGGGTTGGGTTTTTTGGACCTAAAACGAATACATTTTTAAAGTATTTAAATGTCTAAATAACATTCAATACAATACAAAACACAACATCCAAGTGCTCTTGATAATCAAAAACAATTACTTTATAATAATATTGAAATTAAAATATTAAAAAAACCGACGCGAGGGCTTTGGCCCGTATGCCCTAAGGTAGTTCTGTCTCTGCGTGGATTTGTGTTTGACTATGAAGCAATTAGCAAGAAAAAGAAGAGAGAAGACATGATTTTAGTTAAGGGGCTTAAGAAAAGCGGTTGTAATGTTGCGGTTTTATAGTGGACTCACTTTTTGAACATGTTGGAGCACTTGGGGAAGTTACATTGGAGTGTGACACGGCGGCCTGGAATTTGTTTCAATAAAATCTGGGGCAAATAGGCAGGTTTTCCCGATTCTTGTGAGGTGATGGGGGTGTTTGCCAGAGGTGGAGCCGCTAACGTGGTGGTTGGAGGTGGTGATGGGGTCGTCGGCATTGGTGGTGGTCATCACATTCCATCCTCTCACTCTTGGAACCAGAACAATGCGTTTGGGGTTTGGGATATTTCGTTGGCGTGTTTTCTGGTTTTTTTTTTTTTAAAAGGGTGGGGCCCCCGCACGGTGGACTGTCCACCACACCTCATGCGGTGATCGTAGTGTTATTCAATTTGTTTCAGCAAATAAAGAGGGTGGACTTGGTTAAAAGGACACATGGCAGCTTAGGAGAAAAGTGGGCAGGAGATATGCATCATGGGATCCAATTTCTCCACGGCCACTCAGAGGTGAATGGTGTCAATAAGTACAAGATTTAGTTGATTTTGGAATGGGTTCACGCACGAGTGCAATTTTGTTCACAATCTTTAAAAGAGGGAAAACATTACATTCCCTATTGGTTGAATTGGTGTAAGTCTCATCCGTGCAATACACTTTTTGGTAAACATGACATCACTTGGTGATAGGATCCACACTATTTCAACCAATAAAAAAGAATGTAATGTTCACCCTCTTAAGTGAAAGGTGAACAAAACTCAACTCGTTCACCCACGCACCAAAAGCTTACAGCAGCTATAATATCTAAGAATTTAGTTCAAGGCTCTTATGGCTTTTGTTTTTTTAGTTAGTATCATTCCTATCCTATCTAGGGGTGGAAGAACTATGCCAATCAATTACTACTAGTTTTTTTACCATCTCTTTTAATTCAATCCATTTTCTTTCTTTTTTGAGCAATTTGGTTGTTAGTTTCCTGTTAGAGTAGAAGTACTCTGTTCATTGAGGCAAGAAAAAGAGGATCTGGTGATCTTTCCTGGTGCACTACAAGGTTTTATAGTGAAACACGCCAATTGTCCAACTTAGCAATCAACGGTCTGAATTCAAAATAAAACTCTTCTATGAAAACAGACGGTTCGGATGTGCCCCGTAGCCTGTAGTGCACTGCAGGCCTACAGTTTTCGATTCCAGAAAAAGAACCAGTTATTAGAATCTCTTTAGGCTATGCATAGCGCCTGAAGGAGGTTCAGAATAGGCGCAACATCTCCATGACACATGGAGCAGTCTCGCTCCTAACGGCAGTGCGCAAGTTGCATTACAGTGTGTACGGCGCCTCGTTGTGCTCAACTGGGATTATTATTGTGTTCCTCTTGTTTGCCTCGGTTACTTGCCTTTTCTTGTTCTAATGGCAGCCGACGAGAAACTCGTTTACGAGATTCTGATGAGTAGCGTTCCGGCTTATTCAGAGAAGGTTTCTTTTTTAACATCTCTCTAGCATCCGAGGCGAGGGGAAATGGCCTGCCCCAACCTGTTTGTCATAAGCTCAGCAGTTTTCATCGCAGCTCATCTCTCCGGTGAGAAATTTCTTGCGATTGTCCACAAGAGATGTCTTTGAATGCTTTACTGTCCATAAGTTCTTATTTGTCATTGCTTAGACAATGCCCTGATCCATATAATCACATCTTTCTTAATAGTTAATACCCAATTAGCGTATTGAATCAAAATGTGGTACACAAAGATTGTGAATTCTCTTATCGATCAAATACCGATGTTTTTCCTACTTATTTCCTTATACCATTCTACAAGGAGAACAAACTAAATCAACTCAGGGTATCCGGATCAGCTTATGCACACCTCGACTTATCATGGGACTCAATCCCACTGTCCATACCTGGAGAATTTGGGACAAAGCCCCATATGGATTGCCCATAAGAGTTGATAGTAGATGGGAGATTTTGAACGGAGACCTTGAGATGGAGCAAATCCCAAGCGGGGCCAACCAACCGCCAACCGTTTGGATTCCAAAAAATGGACTATTAATAGGACAAATGTAAACGAAAAAAATGTCAAAATGCTTCTAAAATGTATTTGCTTAAGTGTTCAAAAAATAATGTTCTGTACTTGTTGGATTTTCATATCAAAATAAGCACATTCTTATATTCTAATCTACAAAAGTTTACCTTGCTATAGTTTAGGGCATGCGGCATATCACGTTTTTATTTCCATTCCTAGTACGGGAACGATGTAACATAGGGCCTAATCGATATAATCACATCTTTGTCCATCAAAGAAGAATTTAATAGAGGTCAAAGTCCACTTTGACCCATGTGGTTATTGCCATATGCAAATACCCCCCTTATGGTTCAAAACTGACCACATAACTTATTTGTGGTTTTGAAAATGTGCAGATAAACCCCCTGCCGTCTTATTTTCTATCCAAATTAACGGATACAACATTAAAAGACTGATATACCCTCATTATGTCACTTGATTATTCTTCTTTTTTAATTCTAACCACATCATCCCTTATATCAAAATTTGAATCCAAACCGTTGATATGATAATTTTGACAAGTACTACGTCTATGCTAAAATTCAAGTCAATCAAAAAAAGAAAAGCTCATGGTCGAATCGATTTTGTTATAAAATTAAAATTTTGAATTTTGAATTTACTAAAAATTAGATCACTGAGTTATTAATGCCTAATCGAATTGATTTTTTACAGAGATACTCTATTCTTTATTTAATACATTATAAACGACTCAGATTGCATTCTAGAGGCGTGTAAAATACACCTCCGTTAATATGAATGGAAAACATGACGGCATGGGGTCAATTCGCACATGTTCAAAATCACAGGTAGGTTATGTGGTCAATTTTAAACCATGAGGGGGGTATCTGCATATGGCGATAACTACAGTGGGTGAAAGTGGACTTTGCTCGATTTAATAACTTCTTTATCTTTAAATCCAATTTCACCAATTTTCTTCCTCACATGGAATTGGCCTTATTTTTCTTTGTTCAGGGATTTACGAAGCCATTTCTTCTCTATGCGCGAGTTTTTTGGTCCCTACAAGATATCTCCGGGACTCCGTGTAAATGTAATCTTTGAACAGCCCTTATTTAACTGAAACAACTCCACAGAAAAACAATTTGGAGACTCATCAGTTTAGCCTTTTTTTGGTGATAGAAGTTGTGTAGAGCATCAATGTAACTGGTTCATCATTCATGTGGGGCCTTTAGTGAGTTAATTAGCCATAAAACATAGAACTGAATAGACTCAATTGTGACAAAATTGTTATTTAGAACTTCCTTTTCATAGGTTAAGTGAAAGGGGAAGGATCAAGGAACATGTCTTGGGTGGGTATGAAGAAAAGATAACTCTGCTTTCGTATAACATAGGAAAAATGCATTCTTAATTTTATCCTGTTCCAACTGCCTCCAAGAAATCACCAAAGCCCATGCGCATGTCGATTGACTATGCCATTTCTTTCAACACGCACATTACTTGATATGTTTGTTAGTTATCGATACTCAAGTATATTCTTGTCTTAGTACCTTTTTTGTGGTATATCCAGCAAAAAATACTGTCTCCATGGGACTTGTGTAATGGTTTCCTTTGAAAGTCCAAAACCTTTCCTATGTGCTTTCTTGGCATTTGGACTCATATGCGAGATTCCAGTCAATTTTATCATTCTAAAAGACCAGCAATTACCTGGGCCCATACGTAAGGATAGAAAGATATTTAAGCAGGCAAGCAATCTAGTCACTGCCAGCACATTGAACGGTAAAAGACACACGAGAGCCTTTTTTATAGACCTGTAAAACAAGCGTAAGACTCAGAGAAGTGAATCATTTGAGAAATGTCGGTACCCAAAAATCCTGGTTTGTTGGAGGGGAGAGAGGAAGAAGAGAGCTATGGGACGTCAGAGTCGATGGACCCCGAACTGTACAGAGCAACTACAGAAGGTGATATTCTTGAATTCATAAAAGCGATGGAACATGGCACGCTAGATAGGCAATATCACTCATCGGCTGGCTGTGTCCAACTAGGTCCCCAGAAAAACACAGTTCTGCATATTGCAACAAGCTGTGGGCACTATGAGATCGTTAAGCTTCTTTGCAATGACTTGCCATTCTATGTTGCCGAAAAAAACTCTAAAGGCGACACTCCACTGCACATCGCAGCAAGAGCAGGTGACTCATTGCTTGTCAATCTACTAATCAACTGTGATTGGAGAGAAGGTGCTTTGGAATTGGAAAATGAAGAGCGTAATACTGCATTGCATGAGGCGTTAGGTCATCGTCATCGGAAGGTGGCTCGAATTCTTATTGATAGGAACCGAAGCGCATGGTATTCGGTTAATAAGGAAGGGAAGTCTGTGCTGTATCTGGCAGCAGAAGCGGGTTTTGTTGGTCTTGTTAAGCTGCTTATGGAGAATCCTGCTGGGATATGCAGAGTCGAAGGGCGGATCAGGAATAAGTCACCAGTTCATGCTGCTATCCTTGGGAAGCACATAGGTAATTACTAAATTAAGTGTCCTCTCTCTCTCTCTCTCTCTCTCTCTCTGATGCCTTCCGATTGATTTGGGGGCATGGCTCCATGGCATAACATCCCTTGAGTTCCTTAGTTTTTGGAGGTATTGGGCGGCTAGTATTTTGGTGGTAAATATTTTTGAAAGCAGCCACTTTGTGCGTATATTGACAAAGGTTAAATTTGTCTCCAAGCATTTGCAGATTATGTGGGTATTCATTATTGTATCTCTCTCTTTGTGTGTGTGTGTGTCCGCGTGTGTGAGTGTGTCTGAAAATACATTCATATTCTCTTTTATTGGTTTTCCATTTTTCTTATTTCTCTGAAACTTGCAATGTCTTATTACTCCTTTCTGTCCTTGTGAAAAGGATGGTTAGTTTTCCTTTATGAAATAAACTGACATAAGATAACAAAAAGGAAGAGAAGACTTACTAAAGAAAACCATTATTTTCTCATGCTCGTCTTTGATCATATTTTGAAATATATCTTGTAGAAATGGTGGTCCTGTTTGAACCTTGAGTAAGAAGTTTTATAGCTTCAAACACAATTATCCCTTTCTTAGAATGATCACACACGTCACCAATGATGGTGAATGCACAATATTTTATGCATACTTGACTTGTTGCATTTTGCAATTCTTTCCCTATTTGCTTTTTCCTCTGAAATGGTTTCTAATTTTCATCCTTGACTTCACCTTCATTGGAAACACTTTCATTTTCAGTCCTAACACTAGCTTTCGTTGAGAATTAAAATCAGATGTCCTAAAGATGTTGTGGGAAAAGGACCAGTCCTCCTTCAATTTGAGATGTGATGAGGAGGGGAGAAATGTACTTCACTTTTCTGCATCATTAGGTTTTCTTGAAGGGGTCAAGTTCTTGCTAAACAATTTTTGCGCTGCCGCTTACCAAAGGGACATATATGGTCTCTTTCCTATTCACACAGCATCGAGCGAAGGCCATGTCGACATAATCCAAGGGATGCTCCAGCACTGCCCTGATTCAAGGGAATTGCTCACTTTACAAGGTCAAAATATCTTTCATGTCGCAGCCAAGAGTGGAAATGACAAAGCAGTTAGTTCTATGCTCAAAATGCCAGAGCTGGAGAAACTCTTAAATGAGAAGGACGATGAAGGAAACACGCCTTTACATGTCGCCACCATTTGTGGGCATCCGAGGATTGTTAGAGCTCTAACATGGGATGAGAGGGTCGAATTAGAGCTCATAAACAACGACGGGTTAACAGCGCTAGACATTGCTGAGGAATTTATGGAAACAAGGGCATCATTTCGGAAGGTATGTTCTATATACAACTACGCTGAAGATATAACAAATGCCCAGAACACCTAGAAGAGTTTTGGTCTATATGAAAAGATTTTTCTTTTAAGGCCCAATTTGGAAAAGCTCCCAAATTTGTGTAGATTTGGTGTAGGTATATAAAACGACGCATGGTGAAAAGGGACCCAATTAGAAAAGAAGGCCCAAAACAGCAGATGCATTTCAAAGTCAAAAGGGATAGATTAGATGAGTAGATTTACAACCAATTTGTTAAAAAACACTTGTTTGCAGAACTTTAGTATGAAGATTTAATCATCAATCATGCATCTCAGAAAGACCACTTCAAATAGGAATTTCTACAGAATTTGATCAAATGTGAAAAGGTCTATCTTGTATTGTTGGCCTCCAGTTCCATTGAGCCAGCTCTGAGTCCTCTGGCGGTGGGAGTGTGTTGTGACTGTTATTTGCACTTTTCTGTATTTCATTTTTGTGCATGTAAGATTGCCCTGTAGAAAATTACCCCTTATGTTCTGCAGAGACTGACATGGATGGCCTTGAGAGTTGCTGGTGCTCCGCGATCTCCTCACACAAATGTTTCCCGACAAACCTCAAGTGCTGGGCAAAATGCCGAATTAGAGAACTACAAGGACAAGGTCAATGTCGTTCTACTGGTGGCAACACTAGTCGCGACTGTAACTTTCACTGCTGGTTTCACTGTCCCTGGTGGCTACAACAATTCTGACCCGGACCAAGGCATCGCAACCATGCTAGCCAAAGTGAAGTTTCAGGAATTCGTGATTTGCGACACCATAGCTATGTACAGCTCCATCATTGTCACCGTCACTCTCATATGCGCACAGCTTGGTGATCTTAGTTCGATGCATGTTGCCTTGAAATTAGCAGTGCCACTTCTGGCTATTGCGGTAGCCATGATGTCCATAGCTTTCATGGCGGGTCTTTACGTCGTGGTGTACACAGTCAGTTGGCTTGGCAATGTTATTCTGGTTATGGGCTCCAACGTTGTCATCGTGCTAGCAGCACTCTTCGTGCCCCTCTGCTTCTTGGGTTCATCCAACTACCGCATCTTTCGCCGACTCTCATACTTTCCGTTTCACCTCCTTCTATATGCCTTTGGAAGCTATACCGAATATGATGAAAATGAAGATTAACGAAATCCGTTTCCTTATCTGTCGCGTCCTTTTGTTTCAAATCTTTTACCCACTACACAATTAGTGTCGAAAAGGTGACCGTGTGGTTGAGAAAGAATTTGATATAGGACGGGGGAGATTTGGACGTTCATTTATGTACAACCTAGCCTCGTGTTATATGTGTTGTGAAATACGTAATTGTATTGGGACCAATGAAGTGTTGGTCTGGTGATATGTGGTTGTATTATAGTTGAAGAGTGCTAGGTACCCCGAAAAAGTATCCAGAAATTATCCCGAATTTGAAAATCAATGGTCCAAATTCACTTAAAATCAATCTGGACCATCGATTTTCAAATTCGGGGTAATTTCTGAGTACTCTTTCTGGGTACATAGAATTTTCCATTATATGTAAGTTATGAGTAAATTAGAAGGAAAAGGAGCGTATATACATATGTAATGAGCAATGAACATATGTAATCAGGCCTTTTCTTCTTTTGTTTAAGACTCGTTTGATCTGAATTCTGAAGTCTGACATATCTGTATAATATATGTGCATATATGTTATGACGGGAGCTAGGATTTTAACTTAGTGGTGGCGAACATGGTGTATGCCATGTCCAACATGGAGTACACAAGATTTGACTTTTATTACTTGTTGTACGCAATATTTAACATTGCATGCGCCATGTTTGGTCCTACCAAAGAAGTTTTGCTCATGACAAACAAACGTCGATTTCAAATTATTGCTAGATGGACACACTAGCCGATAGAAGCGTCACTCACGACATGAGCTAATTTTTTGGGGAGTCTTTTTGGTTATTTTATCTGAATTCTTACTTAAATTTGGATATAGTTTTTACATCACAACATTCAGTTTGATTAGAGGAATTAGAAAATATAAAAATAAAGCTCAAAGTTGAAAATTTTAGGAAAGATGACCAAAAAGATGCTAAAAGACTCTTGTTCCAAAAAGATTGTCTTTTAATATTTTTATGTGTCGTCTGAGATGAGTTTTTCCTAACTTGAGCCTACATCTTTATATTTTGTTGTACTTTTTATTTTGTTTTACTAATACGTAAAATACTTCAGGGACTAGGGGCATGCCATGCCACTTCTAGTAGGACACCTTTTATGGTTAGAGCTTCGTGTTGATAACATATTATAAAATTAAGACAATATAAAAGAAACTTGGCAGAAAAGTAAAGACAATAGTGAACACAATATGAGCATAAAATTAGTTCTTCAAGAACTATTATTAGGATCGATCTTCCAGACCCGATCATATTCAAGAAACTCTTTTCTAACAGCTCACCTTATAATTCTATGCTAAAAAATGTTAGTTTAATTGGTGTGTTTGTTGTATTGGTGTGTTTGTTGTGAGAAACTGATTGTTTTAGCATCGAAGTAGCATGTAATTGGTGAAAAGAAAATACATATGAATTGTTGCAAACTTAGGCTCTGTTTGGAACCTATGGAAAATGAGGGAAAAGAAAGGAAAATAAAGAATTTTCCCTAATGATTGTTTGGTTGTAGAGAAAGAGAGAAGAAAATAAAGATTTTGAGTGTGGTGAATAGTAAATTTTCCCTCTCATTTTCCTCTCATTTTCCTTCCCTTTTCTTTTCCTTTCTTTTCTTTTCCTTTCCTTAGGTTCCAAACAGAGCCTTTTAGTGTTATGTAAAGCTAGGCACGGCCAATTACTAAGCATCAGTTTATATTTTGGAAGTCTTGTCAATCTTGAGAGATTTTTTAGTGCCGAGCAGGTATATCTCACGTGGTATCGGCTCGGCGCATCCGAGTCATCCAATACATTTTTGGACGGCTCAGATTGAAACCATCTCTCTTCTCTCATCTCAACATTTTCTCTCTTCAAATCTAAGCCGTTCAAAAAGAAATGGACAACTCAGATGTGCAAACGGGCACCACGTGGTACTCGCTCGGCACTGAAAAATTTTCCCTCAATCTTCCTCGCCATTTAATTTATTTAGCCTTTTTTTAGGATAATTTGCACTTACACCCCCTGTACTATCACTGATTCAAAATTAAATATACTCCTTATACTTCAAATTTAAACACTTACACCCATGTACTTTGAAATGAAAGAAGAAAAATTTGCACTTACACCCCTGTACCCTGTATTTTTACGAATAAGGGGTGTAATTGTAAGTGCTTAAATTTGAAATACAAATAGTATATTTTCCAATCAGTGATAGTAGAAGACGCATAAGTGCAAATTCCCCCTTTTTTTTTTAATAATAGTTTTTTCCTTTTTGTTTTCACTGTTCTTTTCTCCGTTGTCCATATATATATGCATACGTTTATAGACAAGCGAATGGATAGCCTAATAAATACATGCGCTATTTGAACAATTAACCTTCCTGTAGTACCATGCAAACAAAGACTTTGTTGCATGACAAATATCAATGGTCAGACATAGACTTTTCATAACAGAACATTGTTTTTTGAACACTTGATGAAATACTTTTTAGAAGTGCCGACGGGGGAAAAAAAAAACACTTTCTAGAAGCATTTTGACAGTTTTTCTTTTTACACTTGTCCTATTAATAACCCATTCTTTGAAATCTTGCCCACCAACTTGATATTTGGGGATTTACTTCCTTCAAAGTTTTCCGTTCGAAACATTTTAGATACTATCAACTCTAATTAATGGAGTAGTCTATACGGGACTTTGTCCCAATTTTAATTTGATTCCCCAACTATGGACGGTGGGATTAGGTTGCCAAGATAAGTCTAGATGAGCGTAAAGTAACTAATACAAATATCTCAGTTATTTTAATTTGTTCTCCTTGTAGAACGGTAAATAAAAATAAGTAGGAAAAAGATCGGATTGCTTTGGAGTAAGGGTCATCATCGGCCCGAGCTGGCCCGGCCCGTCAAGTCACTACCCAAGCCCGCCCATGGGCCGGGCCGATTGGCCTTTTACTTTTTTGCGGGTCGGTCGGGCTGGGCTACCTACCATAAGTTGAAGCCCAAGCCCGGCCTACGGGCTAACGGGCCAAAAATCGGGGCGGGGGGAGGGGTGGGGCTTAAATTTCCTTGGACAGGGAAAAAAGAAAGGATTTTGTAGGATTTTCAGCTAATGGGTGGGCCCGTGGGTGGGTACCACGGGAGGGCTACCGGGTAGGCTCACGGGCAGGGCCTACAGGCGAGCTGAGTAAAAATTCATAGGCCCAAGCCCGCCCATTACAAACTACGGACCGGACCGGACTACCCTCTTCACGGGCTCGGGCCGAGTAAAAACCCGATGTGCCGAACGGGCTTCGGGCCGGCCCTAAATGATGACCCTTACTTGAGAGTTTCAGATCAGTGAACTCACTATTTTGGAATTTTGGTGTACCACATTTTGATTCTATATGCTAATTCGGTATTAAGAGAGATGTGATTATATGGATCAAGGGTTAAGGTCCAGTCCAGTAATAATAACCTCCAGTCCGGTCCAGTTTTGGGCCTTTGTGGGCCCCTTCCGGATCCACAACAATGATCGGAATCGTTCATTATATAGAACTCGTCGAGAATGGTATCCACGCAAAAAATTAGCTTGATTTAACATCGATAGATACATGAACAAAACAGATTTGTATAAGAAAAATGAAATGACAAAAATTAAATCAAAACTCATAATTTTCCATTTTTTCTTGTACAAATATGTTTTGTTCATGTACCTATCGATGTTAAATCAAATTAATTTTTTGCGTGAATACCATTCTGGACGAGCTCTACATAATAAATGATTCCGATCATTGTTGTGGACCCGGGAGGGGCCCACAAAGGCCCAAAATTGGACCGGACTAGAGGTTATTATTACTGGACTAGACCTTAACCCATGGATCAGGGCATTGTTTAATGAATGACAAACAAAAGGAATTTATGGACAATCGTAAGATATTTTTCACCGGAGGAATGGATGAGCTGCGACAAAATTTAGAACAGCTGAGCTTATGACACACTAAGTGAACACCACGTGGTATCCATTCAACACTGAAAAATTTATCGCGAAGAAAAAACCCTCTATGACGCCGAAATGCCCAACCCCGCTTCTCATCACAATCGTAGGCTCGTAGCTGCCACCAACAAGAAAGGCAAGTAACCGAGGAAACACGAGGAACACAGTAATTATTCCAGTTGAGCGCACCAAGGTGCCGTACACACCCCACCGTGCATTGGCGCACTAACAGAGGAGGAAAGGTCTTGTCAAAAAATTTTACTGTCCATTTTTGTCCATTTTCAATTTTTTTTGGGGTTTCATCTTTGGCCCACTACAATGATCGAAACTGTTTATTTTGTAAAGTTTATTAAGACATTCTACCATGCAAAAAATCATGTTCATCGGTTACCAATCGACTCCTGATTGGAACACATTTTCGTTGACTATGTGTACTTATCACACTGGATTGAACCCATTTGTTCAAAGATAAGTATGTTTACATGAGATGTGGATTGGTAACTGACATGACATGGATGATTTTTTACATGCCGAAGGTCTTGAAGGGTTCTACAAAATGAATGGATTCAATCATTGTTGTATGTCCAAGACAGGGCCCAAAAAAATTTAAAATGAACAGTAAGAAACTTGACAGAATCCTTTTCGAAGACTCCTTTATAGTCTCATATTGTTTGGAAATGGAATGGATAACCACTTAATAACATTTGAGACCTTTATATTTATTGTCAAATGATTTTGAGTTGGATATAAAATTTTCATGTAATATCAGAGCGTGACCCATTTTACCCCAAATTTAAAAAAAAGAAATATTCGCCATCCATATTCCATGCTGATAGACCTACTTAAGAGTGGGATCAGTGACTACTTTACTTAATTTGCTGGGAAAATTTCAAAATGACACCTGAACTTTACACCAAATGTCACAGAAACACCTGAACTTAAGTTTATTTCAATTAAACAGTACACCTGTACTAACAAAATCCCTAAATTTAGACACCTGAATTTAAGTTTATTTCAATTAAACACCTCTACTAACAAAATTCCCAAATTAAGACCCCCACCGTTATATTTCGTCCAAAAAATTGCTAACATGGCATCTCCAACCTATTTAAGTTGCCCCATTATACTGTTTCCAACAGGAGATGATAAAGTTTGCTTATGGGTTTTGCTTGGGTGCATCATCCTTTATTGAAAACATGTGCAATGAGGCAACTTAAACGGGTTGGAGATGCCATGTCAGTAATTTTTGGGACGAAATATAACGGTGGGGGTCTAAATTTGGGGATTTTGTTAGTACAGGTGTTTAATTGAAATAAACTTAAGTTCAGATGTCTAAATTTGGGAATTTTGTTAGTACATGTGTTTAATTGAAATAAACTTAAGTTCAGGTGTCTCTGTGACATTTGGTGCAAAGTTCAGGTGTCATTTTGAAAATTTCCCTAATTTGCTTAAGAGTGGGATCAGTCACTACTTAAATAATACTCTTTCCGTCCCTTTTTAAATGTCCTATTTCGTAATTCCAACTTATAAAAAAGACATCATCATTACAAAGAAGCGGGGACTGTGCTGCACAGCTTGGTGCTCTGCAGCCTCCGGTGCCGCCTTGCCGGCATTGGTCCGACGATCGGAGACGTCCACTGCGTAGAGCTCGTCGAGTACTACAAGTGTATCAAAAATCAACCCGATCAAATACCGTTAAGTGCCTTATCGGAATACATATACCTTGGAAAAAAAATAATCTTAATGGATACGAAACACTGGATCAAAACCACTGAATCCATTCTTTTCGAATTATATGTGTTCCGATGAGGCACTTAACGATATTTGATCGGGTTGATTTTTGGTACACTTGTAGTACTCGACGAGCTCTTCGCAGTGGACGTCTCCGATCGTCGGACCGATGCCGGCAAGGCGGCACCGGAGGCTGCACAGCACCAAGCTGTGCAGCACAGTCCCCGCTTCCTCATTACAAATGGAAAATTCACCAACTTTTATCCACTAACTTTACAAAATGGATACTTATTAAGAGACAGCTCAAAATGGAATACTGGACTCTAAAAAAAAGACGGAGGGAGTACTAGTATTTGAAAACTTCCCCAACTCATTTGTTAATTGATTTTGAGAAATTTTCGCACCCTGCTCATGATCTTACGTGCCAAACCGCTCACTAGTCAAAATACAATGGGTCTTGGTTAAGGAGAATATATCTTTCCGCCAGGGGAAGAAAACTCCACTTTTCTTCCAAACCAATGCAAACATGCCACGTCATCAAATGCCAAGCCAAATTTTTATCGATTAAAAAGTGGGTATTGCCCGAGCAGGTACGGCGCCGTTTAAGTGCCAAAAATTCTGCGTTTCTCATGGAGGCGGGGGGGCTGCTCCCCCCCAAGCCGCTCCCCTTGCTGCTGCCCCCCCCTTTCCGGGCCCACTCCGGTCTCGCTCCGATGATCGGAAACGTTCACTTTGTAGAGCTCGTCGAGTAGAACAACCATGTCAAAAATCAGCTTGATTGGATATCATTAAATGCCTGATCGGAGCCCATATAACTCTCGGTCCATGGGTTACAATGGATTTGATCCAGTGTTTCGGATCCATTCTTCTTAAGATAAAAAGGTTCCGATCAAGTACTTAATGATATCCAATCAAGTTGATTTTTGACATGATTGTTCTACTCGACGAGCTCTACAAAGTGAACGTTTCCGATCATCGGAGCGAGACCGGAGTGGGCCCGGAAAGGGGGGGGCAGCAGCAAGGGGAGCGGCTTGGGGGGGAGCAGCCCCCCCGCCTCCGTTTCTCATAGGGTTCTCAATGAAAGTCCTAGAACCAAAAATAAAATAATTATGACCCTTTAGGATAAAATGATCAGAAAAATGTTATCTTCACACTGATTCAAATGGATTGAAAATTTGAGAACTTATTAAGTATCTGTTATTCATTTGATTCTACGGTTCTCTTAGGGTTCTCATTGAAAGCCTTAGAGCCAAAAATTAATTACGACCTTTTAGGATAAAATAATAAGAAAAATAATATCTTTGTATTGATTCAAACAAATTGAAATTTGAGTACTTAAGTATCTGCTCTTCATTATGACTCTCTTAGGCTCTCATTAAAAACCTTAAAGCCAAAAATTAATTATGACCCTTTAGGATAAAATGATCAAAAAAATATACAATTTTTATACTTATTCAAACAGATTGAAAATTGAAATACTTAAGTATTTGCTCTTCATTTAGTTCTATGGCTCTCTTACGGCTCTCATGGAAACTTGAAAGCTCTAAATCAAAAAATTAATTATGACCTTTTAGGATAAAATGATTAAAAAAAATGAGATTTTCGCACCGGTTTAAACGGAATAAAAATTGGAACACTTAATTTTTTAACCATAATTTTTAATATATAAACAGTCTAAAAATTAAGTGCTCCAATATTCAATAAATTTGAACCGGTGCAAAGATATTATTTTTCTAATCATTTTATTCTAAAGAGTCATAATTACTTTTTTGCTCTAAGGCTTTCAATGAGAGGCCTAAGAGAACCGTAGAACCAAATGAATAATAGATACTTAAGTACTTTAATTTTCAATCCGTTTGAATCATTGTGAAGATATTATTTTTCTAATCATTTTATTCTAAATGTTCATAATCAATTTTTGGCTCTAAAACTTTCAATGAGAGCCCTAAAAGAGCCATAGAAATTTTGTCACCTCAATGGCGTCGTATCTGCTCAAATAATATCCACTTTTTAATCTGTGAAGATTTTGCTTGGAGTTTGATCTATATTTGTTTGGAAGAAAAGTGGAGTTTTCCTCCCCTGCAGAGAGAATTTATCCTAAGAAAGAAAACGCTTGAAATAACTTGTCAAAGGAGTCTTTCTCAAAACAAGGGTCTACACGAAGAGATCTTTTCTGTCTCCATCAATCTTCTTTTTTTCTTGGGAACATCTTCTTCAGAATTGAGACAATCATCATCAGTTTCTTCGCATTCTGTTAAATCAACAAGTCTTCTCTCTTCTCCTTCTTGATTCATCTTTCTCTCCCTACTTGCCTGCCAGGAGCGCTAGCTCTTGTGTGCTTAATTAGTTAAGTTGTGCAGTAAATTTCATCTGAAAAAATGGTGCGCCTAGACCTCAAAATGCAGATAAAAGAAGAAGACCGTTGGTGGAAGAGACACAACAAACTCAAAAACCTTAAACACAACAAACCCAAAAACCTTGAACACACTACCAACTCAAATCCCACTTCTTCTTCATCCAATACCAATGCCAATGCCAAGAAACCAACGACAATGGATCTGGATTTAGACATGGCAACAATGAAGGGCGACGTCAATCTCACTTCTTCTTCATTCAAATCCAAGACCAATACCAATGCCAAGAAACCAACGACAATGGATCTGGATTTATACAAGGCAACAATAAAGGGCGACGTCGACCACTTCGTCGAAACCCTCCGACGAGTCTCAGCCGACAAGCACCTCTCTCTCTCCTCCGTTTTCGACCAAACCACCCCGCTCGCCAACTCCTACCTCCACGTGGCCGCTGCCTTCGGACACCAAGACCTGGTCGGCTTCATCGCCTTCCACTCCCCCTCTCTCATCGCCGCTCGTAACGCCAAGGGCGACACTCCCCTCCACGCTGCCACCCAGTCCGGTCGCCACGCTGCGGTCATGGTCCTCAAGCAGTTCGCGGAGGAATCTCCGGCGTGTTCGTCGGAGGCGGCGGAAGGCGGCGTAGCGAGGGGTCCTTACTGTAGGCCTGATATACTGTTGGGGTCGAAGAATAGGGAGGGGAACACGGCTTTGCACGAGGCGATGACGACGATGGTGGACGGTGATAAGGAGAGGGGGCTGGTGGTGGAATACTTGATAAGATATGGGGGAGAAGTGTCATTTGTTGCGAATAACGAAGGGAAGTCTCCGTTCTATCTGGCCGCTGAATCTGGGAGGGTGGATTTGGTTGAGCTTATGTTGCAGATTTGCATTCACGAGGGGTATCATTCCAATTGTGAGGACATCAAAGGGAAGTCCCCAGTTAATGCTGCCATTAGGGGAAGAAATAAAGGTGCGACCCTATAAACCTAGCTGTGATCATAGCCATCCGATAAATGTGAAATCATGTGCATCAAATCGGTTTGGACACAATTGTTTTTAGAGTTATGTTTCAAAATTGTGTTCTTAGAATTTCTCTGGTAAAATTCATGTAGTCTATAATATGACTTTAAATATTGGTCAATATGCAACGGTTTTTTTACCTTCAGATTATACTCCTATAAGATGCATGCTTATCGACCCGTCCCATTACGTATTAGTCTGTTTACAATTTACTTGACACAGGAGCAAAATAATGATAATCGGAAAAACGAAGGGGTTATCTTAATTAGTTCAAAGTGTCTTTTAGTTTCTAGTCAATGTCTTTTAATTTCTGGTATGAAAATATGTGTTTTGACTATCTAGTAAGTTGTGTATTTGGTTAATAGTTGTCTAGGTGTTTGAAAGGTCTATGTTGGAAATTGTCTAGTCTTCATGAGTCTTGATGAGTCATATTTTGTTATGCCTATAAATAGGTAATCTAATGAAATGAGAAAGGGGGAGTTTGAGTTTATAAAATTATTGTGCAAGTGTTTTCTTGCTTGAGAGTGAGTGATTCTTCCGACAATCAAGTGTGTGGCTTGGTTGCGTGAGTATCTTCCGCGATTAGCAACGTCGAGTGATTCCGTTGCCCCCAGTGAGTGGCTTTCCGGGATTATCCCAACCTCGCGGGTTTCGGCCTGCATCATTACTAACCAATTCTCGCAGGGCCGGCTCTGAGATTTCGGAGCCTAAGATGATTCTCGAAAATGAGGCCCTTAATATCCTATCACTTAACGTGTATTTCTTTTTTCGTTAGTTTGTTAAGTTTGTTTGCAATGAGAATATCGTTTTAAGGGAAAAAGATGCATCCATGTTAGTGATGCACTCATCACACTACACTGTTATTTAATACGTTGGTTGTAAACTAATTCAAGTCTTTTGTTGAAAGGAAAATTGTACTGAAGTTGCAATCAGAGTGAGTGTTCGGAAGCTAATGGAGTAAATTTTTTAGACTTTTTCGGTATTTTGTACTCCCGGTATCTACCCGTGCCAGTCGGTATCCGATACGGCTGGTGCCAATTGATATTTGAACCGAAACCAAATTAAACTACCGGTTTTATGAAGGGGAAAAAAAGGGTACAGAACCTTAGTAGTTAGCATAGCACCAGATTATTGAAACTTTGTAAATATTAGTAGCAGAATCAAAATGATTGATCTTTTCAATACTATTAAAGGGCGTGGTTATTCATGAATAAGGCTCCGTTTGTTTTGATGTAAAATATTTTACAATGTAAAACAATTTTCATGTATAATGTTTTTTCGAAAAAGAAACTATAAACTTTTATTTTTCAGTATTTAGTTGGCACTTGAAAATATTTCCAGAAATCAACAAAATAATGTAGAAAGAGATATGGGGCTTAAACGGTGGAGAAATATAAGAATATTGGAATTGAATGTGGGTCAGAACTGACGATCAAAGAAATTGAGTAGTGAGAATTATAGTAGAAGGCAGTGAATTCATTTCGAAAAATAACTTATGAAAGATTTAAGGATAAGTTATTTTCATCTAATTGATGAAAAAATATTTTACTTGTAAAACATTTTCCTAATTTTTATACAACAAAATACCGAAAAATAGATAAAACATTTTACGTCCAAACAAAGCTCACAACATCCCCCTCTCCTCTGTTTCTAGGTATGTTAGAAATTATCATGGAGAAAATGCCAAAATTCATTCAATTAAGGGATGAAGATGGGGAAACTCCGCTCCATTGTGCAGTATCCGAGGGTTACTATGAGGGAGTTCAATACTTGCTAAACAAATCCAGTGAATGTGTACTTGAAAGGGATGACAATGGCTTCTTGCCTGTCCACACAGCATCAGGGAAAGGCCATTTGGATATTCTTCGGAAGTTGCTTCAGCATTGCCCTGATTGGAGGGAGTTGTTGACAGACGAAGGTGAGAACATTCTTCATGTTGCAGCTAGGAATGGAAAAAGCAATGTCATCGATTATATACTTAAGACTCCTGAGCATGAGAAACTTCTAAATGAGAGAGATGATAGTGGGAACACACCTCTGCACTTGGCAGCGATCCACTGGAATCCTAAAGTAGTAAGTTCTTTGACATGGGACAAGAGAATTAACCTGGAATTAGTGAATGGTGATGGCATGACCGCTCTTGATGCTGCTGAGGAACGCATGGATATGATGGTTTCCTTCCGCAAGGTACGTGTGTCGCTAAAAAAGTAACTACTGCGATGTTACACAATCAGAAGAACACAAAATTATAGTCCACAAATTGCAAAAATTAGGCCCTCTTTTTTTTTTTTTTTTTTTAACTTATACCTGTCGCTGTCAGATGGCCTTTATTGTAAAACAATTGCGAGCTCATCTTTCTAGATCAGCATATTGTGGAACATTGAGAAAATTTTCCTTAGCCATGTGATTTTGTGCAAAAAAGGTTTGGTGCCCAAAACTATTGTGAGAGTATAGGTTCGTTTTGTCTATTTTGTTCCCAAAATTTATGTCCCCCTGTCCTAATGTACTTCCAATTGTAGGAGCGCACCTCAAAATCGTTGAGACCTGATATTTTCTGCTACATTGGGTGATTTAGAGTGCATTGGACATATAGGGAACATGGGCTTTGGGAAGAGAAAATCTGTGGCCATTTGTGCAGGTCGACATGATCTTGCATATCTCTGCTTGCGCGTGTGTTTTGAGAGAGAAATATGACTGCTTATGTTTTTTACTCTCACTAATTACCATTTTCGTCCTTACTGCTTCCGTAGTCATTACCACCAGCAGATGTTACTCTTTTGTTTTCTTGAAATTGTGCAGCGATTGACCTGGATGGCATTGAAATCTGCGGGTGCACCGAACGGAAAATGCTCTAAAGTTCCAAAACTAATTACACAAACTTCATTGGGATATCAACAGCCTAACATGGAAAACTACAAGGACAGGATCAACACACTCTTGTTGGTGGCAACACTAGTAGCCACCGTGACATACGCAGCGGGCTTCACAATGCCCGGTGGCTACAACAATTCCGATCCAAACCAAGGCATGGCAACTATGCTGAATAAAAGCAAGTTCCAAATATTCGTGATTTGCGACACCATAGTCATGTTCAGCTCAATGATAGTTGCAGTGTCTCTCATTTGGGCACAGTTAGGTGATCTCAATTTAATCCTCACTTCCCTCAGATTGGCCCTACCATTGTTGGGGCTAGCTCTTTCTATGATGTCCTTAGCATTCATGGCAGGTGTATATCTAGTTGTTAGTAAACTCACTTGGTCGGCCAATGTTGTCCTGATCATGGGAATTGTTTTCCTTTCCATTCTCTTAGTGCTCTTTATTCCACTCTTCTTTCCCTATACCACCACGTCCCCTGTCATACGGCACATCTCATACTATTTCTTTTGCCTGATGATGTTAGCCTCTGGAAGTTACCGCAAAGACGAGGAAGAATGACTTGACCCTTTAGTTTTACTGGTCTCTACCTTTTGCCATTCTCTTGTGTAGTAGAATTTGTATAAATCTTTTCATGCATTTTGTTTCATACATATTTTGGGGGTTCTCAATGATTTTGCTGGATGTTTCTTGTCCTAGCTAAACTATTGTACCATGTAACATATCTGTTTGTACAAGGGGAATCTCTTGAAGGAATGCTTATTTGAGTGTGAACTTTATTGCAAATTATTTCGGGACTCAAGTTTACTGTGTATTCATAGCCTTTATTGCCAGTGGAAATCTCAAGGAGCGTTGAGGCAACTAGTTCACCATTCCTGGTTGGGTCATCTAGATGAGTTAAATAAGTCGTACAGACTAAACATTATAATCAAGGAAAATGTCATCACAATTAATGATGAAATGATTTGTTCATGTTAAATTTCCTTTTATCATTCTGTGGGACCTAACCCATGTAAATTTTTGTTTCCTTCTTTCATTGATCAGTGTGAAGTGGAAGCCAGGAGTTAAAACTATGTTAAGAGTTCTTGATGACAGGTTAGTGACTATTAGCATTTTTTTTAATCTTTCTAAGGAAAGAGTTACGCACTTGGGGATGCTTAAGTGCTGCTGTGCGTTACTGCTCTATAGCGTGGATTCAACCGGGGGTAAATTCCATAAAACATAGAACTTCCTTTTCATAGTTCAGTGAAAGGGGAAGAATCAAGGAACATGCCTTGGTTGGGTATGAAAAAAAGATAACTCTGCTTTCATGACATAGGAAAATGCATTCTTAATTTTATCCTGTTCCAGCTGCCTCCAATTAGTCACCAATGGCCGTGTAGCAACGATTGACTATGCCATTTCTGACAACAAACACATCAGTTTAGAGAGATGCCTCTTAGTAATGGATACTCTAGTATATTCTTGTCTTGATACTTTTTTTTTATGGTACAGCCAGCAAAAGTATTATCTCCACCGGACTTGAGGGGGTCATGAAGGATCCAATATGTTTGTTGTCCAATCCCATAATCGCTTAACTTTTATTTCTTAGTTATATAAAAGAGGTCGACAGGAACATTGATTGTTATGGTCTCCTTCCAAGTCAATTTTACCATACTAAAAGACCAGCAATTACTTGGGCCATAC
Organism: Rhododendron kiyosumense; assembly: GCA_019656275.1. Lineage (NCBI taxonomy): Eukaryota > Viridiplantae > Streptophyta > Magnoliopsida > Ericales > Ericaceae > Rhododendron > Rhododendron kiyosumense. The sequence goes on from BPLS01031345.1 coordinate 29,343, forward strand.
ATAAGGGTAGAAAGATAAGAAAGTACATTTGTTTTAAGGATAAAATATTTAGTCAGGCAAGCAATCTAGTCACTGCCAGCCAATTTGAATTTTGACAGAAAGAGACGTGTATGAGTTTCTTTTATATAGATTTGTTGTATGAACGTTAACCTCAGAGAAGTGAGTTGAGAAATGTCGGTACCCAAAAATCCTAGTTTGTTGGAGGAGGGAGAGGAAGAGGAGAGCTATGGGATGGTAGAGTCCATGGACCCCGAACTGTACAGAGCAACTACAGAAGGTGATATTCTTGAATTCATAAAAGCGATGGAACATGGCACACTAGATAGGCACTATCAATCATCAGCCGGCTGTGTCCAACTAGGTCCTCAGAAAAACACAGTTCTGCATATTGCAACAAGCTGTGGGCACTATGAGATCGTTAAGCTTCTTTGCAAGGACTTGCCATTCTATGTTGCTGAAAAAAACTCTAAAGGCGACACTCCACTCCACATCGCAGCAAGAGTAGGTGACTCGTTGCTTGTCACTCTACTAATCAATTGTGATTTAAGAGAAGGTGCTTTGGAATTGGAGAATGAAGAGCGTAATACTGCTTTGCATGAGGCTTTAGGGCATCGTCATCAGAAGGTGGCTCGAATTCTCATTGATAGGAACCGAAGCGCATGGTATTCAGTTAATAAGGAAGGGAAGTCCGTGCTGTATCTGGCAGCAGAAGCGGGTTTTGTTGGTCTTGTTAAGCTGCTTATGGAGAATCCTGCTGGGATATGCAGAGTCGAAGGGCGGATCAGGAATAAGTCACCAGTTCATGCTGCTATCCTTGGGAAGCACATAGGTAATTACTAAATTAAGTGTCCCATACTTCTCTCTCTCTCTCTGATGCCTATCGGCTTGATTTGGGGGCATGGTTCCACAGCATAATGCCCCTTGAGTTCCTCGGTTTTAAGAGGTACAGGGCAACTGGTATTTCAGTGATAAATATTTTTTGGTGCAGCAACTTTGTGTATGTATTGACAAAGCTTAAGTCTGTTTCTAGAGCGGGCCCTGACTTTTCGGAGTCCTAGAGCGAAAATTGAAAATGAGGCCCTTTTTGTTGAACTATTAAAAGGGGTCAAAAAGTAGGAGGGCCCCTAAAATGGAAAAAACATAATAATAATAATTGGGGGCCTAAAGTTGCTGAAAAGCAAGCTTTAGCTGAAGACCGACTCTGTCTGTCTCCAAGCAATTGGGGATTATGTGGGTATTGGTCATTGTATCTCTCTCTTTGTGTGCATGTGTCCATGTGTGTGAATGTGTCTAGAATTATTCTCTTTTATTGTTTCCATTTTTCTTATTTCTCTGAAACTTGCAATGTTTTATTAATTCTTTCTGTCCTTGTGAAAAGGATGGTTAATTTTCATTTAGGAAATAAACTGACATAAGATAACAAAAATGAAGAGAAAACTTACTAAAGAAACCATTATTTTCTCATATCTTTGATCATATTTTGAAATGTATCTTGTAGAAATGGTGGTCCTGTTTGAACCCTGAGTAAGAAGTTTTAAAGCATCAAACACCATTATCCCTTTCCAAAAATGATCACGCACATCACCAATGGTGGCGAATGCCAATCATTTTATGCATACCTGACTTGTTGCATTTTGCAATTCTTTTTCTATCTGCTAATTGGAATTCTGTATTTTTTCCTCTGAAATGGTTTCGAATTTGCATCCTTGACTTTACCTTCATTGGAAACATTTTCACTTTCAGTCCTAAGTCCTAACACTAGCTTTCGTTGAGAATTATATTCAGATGTCCTAAGGATATTGTGGGAAAAGGACCAGTCCTCCTTCAATTTGAGACGTGATGAGGGGAGAAATGCACTTCACTTTTCTGCATCTGTAGGTTTTCTTGACGGTGTCAAGTTCTTGCTAAGCAATTTTTGCGCTGCCACTTACCAAAGGGACCTATGCGGTTTCTTTCCAATTCACACAGCATCGAGCGAAGGCCATGTTGACATAATCCAAGGGATGCTCCAGCACTGCCCTGATTCAAGGGAACTGCTCACTTTACAAGGTCAGAATATCTTTCATGTCGCAGTCAAGAGTGGAAATGACAAAGCAGTTAGTTCTATGCTCAAAATGCCAGAGCTGGAGAAACTCTTAAATGAGAAGGATGATGAAGGAAACACACCTTTACATCTCGCCACCATTTGTGGGCATCCCAGGATAGTTAGCGCTCTAACATGGGATGAGAGGGTCAACCTAGAGCTCGGAAACAAAGACGGGCTAACAGTGCTGGACATTGCTGAGGAATATATGGAAACAATGGCATCATTTCGGAAGGTATGTTCTAGATACAAGTACGCTGAAGATATAACAAATGCCCAGAAAACCGAGAAGAGTTTTGGCCTATACGAAAAGATTTTTCTTTTAAGGCCTCATATTGAAAGGGTCCCAAATTTGCATTGGTTTCATGTAGTATATAAAATGACGCATGGCAAAAAGGGACCCAATTAAAAGAGAAGGCCTAAAACAGCAGAAACATTTCGAAGTCAAAAGGGATAGATTAGATGAGTCGATTTACTACCAATTTGTAAGAAAATTGTTTGCAGAACTTTAGTATGAAGATCTAATCATCGATCTTGCATCTCAGAAAGCTAGAAAGATCACTTCGAATAGGAATTTCTTCAAGAATATGATCAAATGTGAAAAGGCCAATCTTGGATTGTTGCCCTTCAGTTCCATTGAGCCAGCTCTGACAGAGGGAGTGTGTCGTGACTGTTATTTGCACTTTTCTGTATTTTGTTTTTGTGCATGTAAGATTGCCCTGTAGAAATTTACACCCTATGTTCTGCAGCGACTGACATGGATGGCCTTGAGAGTTGCTGGTGCTCCACGGTCTCCACACACAAATGTTTCCAGACAAACCTCAAGTGCTGGGCAAAATGCCAAATTAGAGAACTACAAGGACAAGGTCAACGTAGTTCTACTGGTGGCAACACTAGTCGCGACTGTAACTTTCACTGCTGGTTTCACTGTCCCTGGTGGCTACAACAATTCTGACCCTGACCAAGGCTTGGCAACCATGCTAGCAAAATTGAAGTTTCAGGAATTTGTGATTTGCGACACCATAGCTATGTACAGCTCCATCATAGTCACCGTCACTCTCATATGCACACAGCTTGGTGATCTCAGTTCAATGCATGTTGCCTTGAAATTAGTAGTGCCACTTCTAGCTATTGCGCTAGCCATGATGTCCATAGCTTTCATGGCGGGTCTTTACGTTGTGGTGAGCAAAGTCAGTTGGCTTGGCAATATTATTCTGGTTATAGGCTCCAACGTTGTCATCGTGCTAGCAGCACTCTTCGTGCCCCTCTGCTTCTTGGGTTCATCCAACTACCGCATCTTTCGCGGACTCTCATACTTTCCATTTCGCCTCCTACTCTACGCCTTTGGAAGCTATACCGAACGTGATGAAAGTGAACATTAACAAAATCCGCTCCCTTATCTTTTGCGTCCTTCTGTTTCAAATCTTTTCTCCACGACACGATCAGTCTCAAAAAACTAATTGTGTGGTTGAGAGGAATTTGAGATAGGACAGGGGAGATTTGAAACCTAGCCTTGTGTTATGTGTCTTGTGTGTAATCTAGTTGTGGAATAAGTGGATTGGGACCAATGAACTGTTGGTCTGGTGGTATGTGGTTTGTATAATTAGACCACAATTATTGTTAATACATGTGTAAATTAGTAGGAAAAGGAGCATATACAGATGTAATGAGTAATGCCCATATCTAATTAGCAAAAAAGCTACTGGTACAGCGGCTGCTGTACAGCAGCCGCGTACAGACCCCCTT
>BPLS01031345.1:40970-73149 GCA_019656275.1 Rhododendron kiyosumense
ATCTAATGAGTATGATATCTTCATGGCCTATATTTTGGACCTCTCTTATCTTGCCATGTCGGCAACTTCACCATAGAGTAGAGAGGGGAGAGACGTTCCGAGCTGCTGCAAAGGGTTAATGCAAAATATTCTACATACTTGACTTGTTGCATTTTGCATTCTTTTTCTCATCTGCTAACTTGGAATCTGTCCTTTTCCCCTCTGGAATGGTTTCTAATTTGCATCCTTGACTTCACCTTCATTGGAAACATTTTCATTGTTGGTCCTAAGTCCTAATACTAGCTTTCTTTGAGAATTTTACTCAGATGTCCTAAGGATATTGTGGGAAAAGGACCAGTCCTCCTTCCACTTGAAATGTGATGAGGGGAGAAATGCTCTTCACTGTTCTGCATCTTTAGGTTTTCTTGAAGGGGTAAATTTCCTGGTAAGCAAATTATGTGATGCTGTTTACCAAAGGGACAAATATGGTCTCTTTCCTATTCACACAGCGTCAAGCAAAGGCCAAGTCGACATAATCCAAGCAGTGCTCCAGCATCGCCCAGATTCGAGGGAATTGCTCACTTTAAGAGGTCAGAATATCTTTCATGTCGCAGCAAAGAGTGGAAATGTCAAAGCAGTTGGTTCTATGCTCAAAATGCCGGAGCTGGGGAAACTCTTAAATGAGAAGGATCATGATGGAAACACGCCATTACATATCGCCACCATTTGGGGGCATCCAAGGATTGTGGACGCTCTATCATTGGACAAGAGGGTAAACCTAGACATTGAAAATCATGATGGGTTAACAGCACTGGACATTGCTGAGGAATATATGGAACCAATGACATCATCTCGAAAGGTATGTTCCATACAGAAGTACGCTGAAAAAATACATTTAGGCCCAATTTCTTGGAAGACTCCAAAGTCTGAATAAATTTGATATGAGTATATACTGACATATGGCAAAAGGGTCACATTGTAAAAAGAAGGCCCAAAACAGCAGAACCGTTGTCCAAAGATTGTTTACATGGAGTACATTACTATTAATTGCAAACAAGTTGTTAGCAGAACTTAATTCTAAAGATATAATGATCGATCTTGCATCTCAGAAAGCTGGAAAAATAACTTCGAATAGAAAGTTCTATAGGATTTTAACCAAATGTCAAAAGGCCTGTGAAAAATAACTTCGAATAGGAAGTTCTATAGGATTTTAACCAAATGTGAAAAGGCCTGTCCAGCCCGACAGAGGGAACATGTCGTAACTGTTATGTGCAATTTTCTGCATGATAAAGTTAAGGTACACTGTACACAACAATCCAAACACAACAGGTATGAGCCCCACATGTATGTGAGTGGTTGTGGATGGTGTTGTGGTTGGATTGTTGTGTGTGTAGTTGAATTGTTTCTGCATTAGGTTTTTGTCCACGTAAGATTGCTTCGTAGTTAATGGTACACTATTCTGCAGCAACTGACATGCATGGCCTTGAGAGTAGCTGGTGCTCCACAATCTTCACATGCAAAGGTTTCCAAAACTAGAAAAACCTCTTGGGCCGGTCAAAATTCTGAAACGGAAAACTACAAAGACAAGGTCAATGCAGTTCTAGTGGTGGCAGCACTAGTCGTGGCCGCAACTTTTACCGCTAGTTTCAATGTCCCTGGTGGCTACAACAATTCCAACCCAGACCAAGGCGTGGCAACTATGCTAGCAAAATTGAAGTTTCAGGAATTTATGATTTGTGACACTGCAGCTATGTACAGCTCCATCATAGTAATTGTCACCCTCTTATGGGCACTGCTTGTTGACCTCTGTTCGATGAAAGATGCCTTGAAATTGGCAGTGCCACTTCTGGGAATCTCTATAGCCATGATGTCCATAGCTTTCATGGCAGGTGTTTACCTTGTCGTGAGCACACTCACTTGGCTTGGAAAGGTTATTCTGGTTATGGGCTCCAATGTTGTTATCGTGCTAGCAGCACTCTTCATCCCACTCTGCCTTTTGAGTTCATCCAACCGCTGGGTCTTTTGCCGACTCTCATACTTTCCGTTTCGTCTCCTACTATATGCATTTGGATGCTACACTGATCGTGATGAAAAGGAAGATGAATGATGTTCGTTCATGTCACAGGACCCTCTGTCCCAAATCCGTCCTTTTATTCCAATTCTCTGCCCCACCACATGAGCTGATCGTGTGAAAGAGAAGGAATTTGAGATAGAAGACGCGTGGGATTTGGACGTTTATTCTTCTACAACTAGCCTTGTAATGTCTTGTGAATAATCTAGTCGTTCAATAAGTGTATTGGGACCAATGGACTGTTGGTCTGATGCATGGTATCTGGCTGGCGCAAAGAGACTTGTGTTGAAATTAAAAAGTCGTATGATGAGGATTTGTACAAATAGACCATTGTCATTGTTAGCACTTACTTCTAAATTAGAAAATTAGAAAAGGAGCATATACATGTGTGATGACTGTTGTAGAGGAAACGATGTACATGTTACCTACGGTTGTAAATTTGGCTCAATGACCTAAAGTTCACCTGAACCAGTTGAGATTTAACGCAGCCTTTAGTCCACCCAATCTCAATGAGCAAGGCTTGGGCTAGAGGTTTCGAAGCCTAACCCAACCCGAAGCCCACCCCTCCCTAAAGAATTTAGCTCGTGGAAGCTCGATTTAATTGTGTCAGGAGTAGTGTGTATGTAGATACAAAATGGTTCAAAGTCCAAAGTAGATAATGTCAATGTTTTTTTTATCCAAAACTCAAACTCTAGTGTTCAAAGTTCAAACTTTATAATTTTGAAGTTGAAAACCAATAGTATTATTTGTGTCCTACAGTTGTGTTTGGTGGTGATTTTATGTACACTAAACATGTTATCAACTCTCAATGATTTTGAAAATTTTGTAGTGTAAAATTATTCATGATTTTTCTTGATAGACAGAAGAATCTTTCTATTGAATACTTTCTGCCTATTGTACTTGTACAACTATATTCTATTTATTGTGTTGAAATCATGCACATTATGTTGAAGTGGTGCAATAGATACACTATAAAATTGGGCGGCGCTATTCGCAGCCACGTATTTTCTCCCACACTCCGTTAAAAATTTTCAATTAGACTCGACAGTTAGTTACCAAAATTGAGATACATTTTCAGCATCCAATTACCGAAATATGATATTTTTTTCAACAGCTATTTACCGAAAATGCATGTTTGGCAGTTGTCTACCGAAAATTGAATATATTTTCGACATGTAGTTACCGAAATATAATCTTATTTTCAACAACTATTTACCAAAATGTTATTTATGATTTTCAACAACCACTTACCGAAATATAGTGGGCTATGAGAGAAAATACGTGGCTGCGAATAGCCGGTCCCATAAAATTGATGTTGTAAAAAAATCATGTAGTCTCCATATTTTTTAGTGTAAATTTCACCGACCTCCCCTGAGGTTTCTGATAAATACAAAAACCTCCTCTAAGATTTTTGAAATAGGACTGGCCTTCCTTACTTTTTCTAACAATAAGCACAAGCCCCACCTTCCGTTAACAAACTGTCAAAGCACCGATCGGAAATGGCTGATTGACAAATAAAAATGCCAACATTACCCTTAACTACCCTTTGAACGCCATCGACCTACAAAATCATCGCAAATTCTCCATTTTCTTTAAAACAACTTATACATATTTATGGGAAACAAAGAGTATAACTACTATATTTATGCCTAGAGAGAGTATCTAATGCCTAAACAGAGCAAATCATGGGGAAAAAATCTCACACACACACACTCTCAATTTCCCAAATTCATCCCATTATTGTCAAATCCTCTTCTCTCACCCTTCTCAATAAGTTAAATTCTGGGCTAAATTTGCCCATGCATGTGAATAACACATTGGTTGCCAAAACCAATGCCTTGTTCTCTTCATAATTCAAAAAGAATTTTTCAAAAAATTCCTCCTAGATTTCACATACTTTCAACATTTCTCTCTCTATCTCTTTCCACTTATTACCCCTACTATTTTTCAAAAAAAATTTCAAACATCAATCCAAACAAAACATAAATGTGGTGAAAAATCATGCGGTAATTTGAAGAAATTACCCCTTTAGCTTAACAAAATTTAAAGAAAGCAAAACACAACCAAGAAGTAATGGTCCCTATGAGATACTATTTGGGTGTAAATGGAATCTTTTGAGGAACCCTTATTTAACTGGAAAATACTCCGCAGACAAGCTATTTGGAGATTGAATTTAGCATAAAGGTATAACTGGTTCACTGTGGGGTCTTTTAAGTGAGTTAATTAGCCAGAAAAACGCAGAATTGAATATGGTATTAATTTCAAGAATACCCCATCGACTATCACGTTTTGTCGATATCACCTCCTCAACTAAAAGATTCATCAACCTCGCCCCCTCAACTTTCGTTCTCCATCAACTTCACCCCCTCCGTCCAAATTAATTAAGAAATGTCAACATTTTGAACGGAAAAGAGGTAACTTGTATTTATACCCCTTAAAACTCTACTATAATCCACCAATCAACCCTAATTCTCTCTCTCTCTCTCTCTCTCTCTCTCTCTCATTTACAAACCCATCTCCAAACCGTCATTCCCAGAATTTTCCAAACCCAGCTACAAACTCATCTCCCATCTCCTCTCCTCCCCCACTCATCTCTTTTCTCCTTCTCCAAACCCAGATTTCTAGGGATTCTATCTTCTGGGTTTTAGGGTTTCGATCCATATCAGAGAGAGAGAGAGAGAGAGAGAGAGAGAGAGAGAGAGAGAGGAGGAGGAGGAGATCGCGTGTCAAAAAATTTCTAACTGCAAAACCTAATTTTAACAGAAGAAGGGGCCATTCATTGTAAACGAATGACATTTCAATATGACCCATTATAAACTTCCTTTTCTAGCCGCACCAAAGTGGCCATACATGTCTATTGACTATGCCCTTTTCTTTGGACAAACACCTTGAACTTTATATGTTTCTTGGTAGATACTTGAGTACATTCTTGTCTTGGTACTTTTTTTATGGTATAACCAGCAAAAAATATTATCTCCACAAGACTTGAGAGGGTGATGAAAGATCCAATATCTCTGTAATCCAATCACATAATCATATACTGTACTAGCTTTTGGAGTATTTGTTAGCTCTATCAAAGAGGCCGACAGGAAAATTGCTTGTCATGGTTTCCTTCGAAAGTCCAAAACCAGAATTTGAATTCATACTCCAGATTCAAGTCGATTTTACCATTCTAAAAGACTAGCAATTACTTGGGCCCATAGATAAGGATAGAAAGATAAGAAAGTTCCTTTTTTTTAAAGGAGAAGATGTTTAATCAGGCAAGCAATCTAGTCAGTGAACGCAAGAAGACACGCAAGAGAGTCTTTTTTTCTATAAATTTGAAATATAAATGTAAGATTCGGATAAGTGAATCATTTGACAAAATGTCAGTGCCCAAAAATCCTAGTTTGGTGGAGGGAGAGGAAGAGGAAGAGGAGAGCTATGGGACAGCTGAGTCCATGGACCCCAAACTGTACAGAGCAACTACAGAAGGTGATATTCTTGAATTCATAAAAGCGATGGAACATGGCACACTAGATAGGCAATATCACTCATCGGCCGGCTGTGTCCATCTAGGTCCTCAGAAAAACACAGTTCTGCATATTGCAACAAGCTGTGGACACTACGAGATCGTTAAGCTCCTTTGCAAGGACTTACCATTCTATGTTGCTGAAAAGAACTCTAAAGGCGACACTCCACTCCACATCGCAGCAAGAGCAGGTGACTTGTTGTTTGTCACTCTACTTACCAGTTGTGATTTGAGAGAAGGTGTTCTGGAATTGGAGAATGAAGAGGGTAATACTGCATTGCATGAGGCGTTAGGGCATCGTCATGAGAAGGTGGCTAGGATTCTTATTGATAGGAACCCAAATACATCGTACTCGGTTAATAAGGAAGGGAAGTCTGTGCTGTATCTGGCAGCAGAGGCGGGTTTTGTTGACCTTGTTAAGCTGCTTTTGGATAATCCTGTTCGGAATTGCAGTGTCGAAGGGACGTTCAGAAACAAGTCAGCAGTTCATGCTGCTCTCCTTGGAAAGAACATAGGTAATTAACCAATTACGTGTTCCATCCTTCTCTCTGTGTGTTTGTGTGAGAAATTGTATTCCTGTTGTGTTTTCTTTGTTCCCCCCTCCCCCTTCTTTTCTCATAAAATATATCTGGTGCTTTTTTTTTGGTAAACTAATTCTACTATGGTGTCAGAGAAACTGTTTGGATTCATGCCTGGAAGATCAACCATGGAAGCTATCTACCTATTAAGGAGATTGGTAGAAAAAACACAAAGCAAAGAAAAAGATCCCCATATGGTTTTCATAGACTTAGAAAAGGCTTATAATAGGGTGCCTAGGGACATCATATTAGGGGTGTAAATGAGCCGAGCCGAGCTTCGGCTAGCTCGAGCTCGGCTCGTTTGCTTAACGAGCCAAAAACTCAAGCTCGAACTGGGCTCGAGCCTTAACGAGCCGAGCTTAGTCATTTACTAAACGAGCCTCTTTAATCTTGCCGAGCCTCCTTTAATGAGCCGAGTTTTTGTCGAACGAGCCGAGCTTCACTCGGCTCGTTTAATAAACGAGCCGAATACTTGAGTTTGAGCTCAGCTTGTTTACTAAACGAGCCGAGTTGAGCCAAGCCTTAATGAACCAAACCGAGCCGAGCTTGCAAGCTACTCGGTTCATTTACAACCCTACATCATATGGTGGGTTCTGGAGAGAAAAAGAGTGACCAAAAAGTATATCGAGGTGAATAGAGACATGTATGAAGGTGCTGTTACTACCATTAGGTCACCAGTAGGGGAAACAAGTAAATTTACAATCACCGTAGGATTGCATCAAAGGTCAGCCCTGAGCCCTTACCTCTTTGCCTTAGTTATGGATGAATTGACTAGACAATTTCAAGAGGTTATTTCATGGTGTATGATGTTTACAGATGACATTGTCCTTGTAGATGAAACCACTAAAGGTGTTAATACGAAACTAGAAATTTGGAGAGAAGCATTAGAGTCAAAGGATTTTCGGATAAGTAGGAGTAAAATTGAGTATATGTTGTGCAAGTTTAGTGATACCAGTAGTGCACATGAAGAAAGAGTGATGATCCAAAACTAGGAGATACCAAAGAGTGATCATTTTAGGTATTTAGGCTCAATTATTAGTAGAGATGGAGAGATTGCTGATGATGTGAACCATAGGATTCAAGTGGGGTGGCGCAAGTAGAGAAGTGCTACTGGTGTACTATGTGACAAGAGGGTACTCACAAAATTGAAAGGAAAATTCTATGTAACTGCCACAAGACCAGTGATGCTTTATGAGACAGAATGTTGGCCTATTAAGAAATAACATGTGAGCAAGATGAGTGTAGCGGAAATGAGAATGTTGAGGTGGATGTGTGGTAAGACTAGATGAGATAAGATTAGAAATAAAACAGTTTATGAGATGGTAGGTGTAGCACCTATAGAGGAGAAGTTGAGGGAAAATAGGCTAAGGTGGTTTGGGTATGTCTACCATAGACCAGAAGATGCAGTAGTTAAGAGAGTGGATAAGATAGCTCTAGGTAGCAATGTCACGGGAAGGGGTAGACCTAAATTGACATTAGATGCTTTAGTGCGCAACGATATGAGTATAATGAGTTTGTGTGAATAAGTGGCCCTTAACAGAGCTCAATGGAAGAAACAGATTCATGTAGCCGACCCCAAGTGATTGGAACATAAGGCTCATTTTGGTTTGGTAAACTAATTCTGCATTAAAGAACACTACCAAGAACAAAAGGCCAAGGGAGGATCCTTGAAAGCCTAGAGAAAGAATACAATGAAAGACAGGGGCCTAATATGCTAAAACTAATGAATCAGACATTTACTGGGATGGTTCCTGATTAGCACATAGCCTAGTATTTTCACAGTGCAAGGCAACTTCTTCCATCCCATGAGGCCTGCCCTAATATCTCCTTCAATGGCCAAAATGACAGCTTCAACAGGACTTCTCAAATGCTAAAAATCCCTACTATTCCTCTCCCTCCATTGGTGGTAAACAATGGCTGAAAACACAAGCTTGAGAACAATATTAGAGTTTGATTTACTCCTTGCATGGCCAGACATCCAATCCAGGATAATATCCCACTACATAGGAGCATTGCTATGCCAACACTTTTGCATAAAGTATCTCAACATAGAGGACGAGAAGTGGCACTCAAAGAAAAGGTGTTTATGGGACTTGTTGGAATTTGTCCTACATCGGTTAATTATCTTTTACAAAACTAGTATATGAGCTTGGGTGGCCTCTCCAATCATTGTCAATTGATATTGAGTTGGATGCTTTAACATGGTATCAGAGCTAGAGTTTTAGAGTATTTGTTCCCCGTTGCCATTGTTTGTTGTGATCCAAGTGTTATGGAATATTTGTTTACCTCTCCACATGTGAGTAGGGGGTCGCACGTGCGGGGTATTGTAGAAGTTTGTCCCACATCGGTTAATTATCTCCTCCAAAATTAGTATATGAGCTTGGCCGGCCTCTTCACTCATTACCAATTGGTATTGAGTTGGATCCTTTAACATGACTCAATAAGTGCACCATTGTTTGTTGTGATCCAAGTGTTATGGAATGTTTGTTTACCTCTCCGCATGCGAGTAGGAGGTCACACGTGCGGGGTATTGTAGAAGCTTGTCCCACATCGGTTAAGTATCTCCTCCAAAACTAGTATATGAGCCTGGCCGGCCTCTTCACTCATTGCCAATTGGTATTGAGTTGGATCCTTTAACATGATTCAAACCACCAGACCAAAGAACACAACTGTCTTCCAAAATAACACCCCAAGCAGCCAATCTATCTTGTGAGGTAACCACACCAGATGAGCCCAGGGAACACAGTTGGTCTCAGAGTTCTAATAGCCTCCCAAGCTGTTTTGGAGGTGTACATCCCAGACTTAGAAGGAAGCCAAATCACCTTGTCCTCCTCATCAAAATGGGGAACCAAATCCAGAGGAGTTAAGTTTAGAATCTCCTGGGTAACTGAGTTTCTCAACCTAGGCCAGTTCCACCGTCCCTCAGAAATGATAGAAGACACTCTTGCATTGAGGCATCTACCAAAATATAACTTGTAGAAATGGTATTGTCCGTAAAGCTCGTATTTTGAAATATAACTTGTAGAAATGGTGCTCCTATTTCAAGCTTGAGGAAGAAGTTTTAAAGCATCAAACACAACTATCCTTTCCCAAAATTGATCACACACGTCACAAATGATCATCAATGCAAAATATTTTATGCATACTTGTTGCATTTTGCATTTTCTTTTCCTATCTTCTAGCTGGAAATCTGCCTTTTTCCCCTCTGAAATGATTTCTAAATTGCATCCTTGACTTTACCTTCGTTGGCAACATCTTGTTTCAGTCCTAACTCTAGCTTTCTTTCACAAATATACACAGATGTCCTAAGAATATTGTGGGAAAAGGACCAGTCCTCCTTCCACTTGAGATGTGACGAGGAGGGGAGAAATTCACTTCACTTTTCTGCATCTATAGGTTTTCTTGAAGGGGTCAATTTCCTGCTAAGCAAATTCTGTGCTGCTGCTTACCAAAGGGACAAGCGCGGTCTCTTTCCTATTCACACAGCGTCGAGCAAAGGCCATGTCGACATAATCCAAGGGATGCTCCAGCATTGCCCCGATTCAAGGGAATTGCTCACTTTGCAAGGTCAGAATGTCTTTCATGTTGCAGCCAAGAGTGGAAATGACAAAGCAGTTAGTTCTATGCTCAAAATGCCAGAGCTGGAGAAACTCTTAAATGAGAAGGATGATGATGGAAACACGCCTTTACATGTTGCCACCATTTGTGGGCATCCGAGGATTGTTAGCGCTCTAACATGGGATGAGAGGGTCGACCTAGAGCTCGGAAACAACGACGGGTTAACAGCGCTGGACATTGCTGAGGAATACATGGAAATAAGGGCATCCTTTCAGAAGGTATGTTCTATATACAAGTATGCTGAAGATATAACAAATGCGCAGAAACCAAACGCATAAAAGTGTGTAGAACACTTCGATGAGTTTGGGTCCAACCAGGGGCGAAGCCAGCATAGGCCTAGGGGGGTCACGTGCCCCCTTGGTATTTATCCCCAACACTTTTTTTTTTGGTACACTTACTCAAAAAAATGTTACAGAAATTTGAAATTTTGGACATAGAGCTTACCGTCGCATGTTTTCAACCAAATCAATGGACCCCTTAAAGAATTAAATGCTTGTTTCAGGGAGGCAAATTGTAAATTGTTACTTTGTTTGACTTGTTTAGTCCATCCAACTCATTTTCTAGCTTTTCAAAATAAAAGTCGAACAATCAATTGCGGAACCGCAAGAATGATCATTGGTTGATTGTAAATAGGTGCCTCCTCTGAATGAAATTTCTGGCTCCGCCACTGGGTCCAACAGTGGGTAGGCTTACTGTATGTTAAAGCTTGTGCTTCAGGCCCTAATTTCAAACGGATCCCAATTTTGTATAGACTTAGTATGTGGTACTATAGTTTGGAAATGGATTATACACTGAAGGGACCCAATTAGAGAAGAAGGCCGAAAACAGAATAAACTTTTCCCTAGTCAAAAAAGAAGATAAAATGGAATAGCTTTACGGTAAATTGTATAAGGACTGTTACTAGTTTTTACATACTGATTTGCATCTCAAAAAGCTAGAAAAAGAACTTCGAAGAGGAAGTTTGCAAGAATTGTAGCAAAAGTGAAAAGGCCTATCTTAGATTGTTGGCCTTCAATTTCCTTGAGCCTGCCCTGATGGTGGGAGTGTGTCACAAGTTGTGACTGTTTCTGGAGTAAAATCACCATCGTTGTTATATTTTGCAGCGACTTACATGGATGGCCTTGAGAGTTGCTGGTGCACCGCGATCTCCGCACACTGATTTTTCCAAACCTGAAAAAACCTCAAGTGCTGGGCAAAATTCCGAATTAGAAAACTACAAGGACAAGGTCAATGTAGTTCTACTGGTGGCAACACTAGTCGCAGCTGTAACTTTCACCGCTGGTTTCACTGTTCCTGGTGGCTACAACAATTCCAACCCGGACCTAGGCATGGCAACCATGCTAGCAAAAGTGAAGTTTCAGGAATTCGTGATTTGTGATACCGTAGCTATGTACAGCTCCATCATAGTCACTGTCACACTCATATGGGCACAGCTGGGTGATACCAGTTCAATGCACGTTGCCTTGAAATTGGCGGTGCCACTTCTGGCGATTGCACTCGCCATGATGTCCATAGCTTTCATGGCGGGTGTTTACCTTGTGGTGAGCGAACTCAATAATTGGCTTGGAAATGTTATCCTGGTTATGGGCTCCAACGTTCTGATCGTGCTCGCAGCACTCTTTATGCCCCTCTGCTTTTTGGGTTCATCCAACTGCCGCATCTTTCGCCGACTCTCATGCTTTCCGTTTCTTCTCCTACTATATGCATTTGGAAGCAATACCGAACGTGATGAAAATGAAGATTAACGAAGTCCATCCACGTCGCAGGATCCTCTGTCCCTGATCTATCTCTTCCTTTTGTTTCAAATCTCTTCCCCACCGCACGATCAGTGTCGAAAAGCAGATTGTGTGGTAGAGAAGAAATTTGAGATGGAAGTAGGGGGGAGATTTGGACGTTCAATCATTTATGTAACTTAGCCTTGTGTTATTAGTCTTGTGTGTAATCTAGTTGTGGAATTGGAGATAGAAAGAAGTCTCGGGAGTCTTTAGATTCCTTGGGCGCATTGGCTTGATGGGGATTTTTGTATAAATAGAGACCACTATTATTGTTGTAATACTTGCGTGCGAAGGGTGGCGTACATTAATGCCACGACTATTTGTTTTAGTGCCATGACACCGGGGAATGATTTTCACATTCTCCTTTTATCTATTAGCACTCCCTTTTTTTGTTTTTTTTACTCAGGTGAAATTACTAGATTACCCTTTCCTCCTAAAACACTTTTTCCATTTGAAGGGCAAATTGGTATTATCACTTGAATAAAAACAAAAAAAAGAAGTGTGCCAATAGATAACAGGGGAATATGTTAAAATCATTTCCCCATGACATATTGCATTGACTGACTACACCTTTGTACAGCAAACCAATGACAAAGCCCTTTGGGCTAGAGTTTTGAGAAGCAAGTACAACATCAATTCCCTTAAGCAGTCTCGCCCATCCACAACTATTCGGGCCGCTTCCAAAGCACTTCCTCTTTTCACGGATAACGCCAGGCTCCGTGTTGGAGATGGGACCTCTACTTCCTTATGGTTTGATTGCTGGCTTGAAGCGGGAACACTTAGGAGCCTTATTGCTGGCCTGCTTCTCCCCTCTGACCACAAACTCTCCATCGGGGACTGTTAGATCAACAATGAGTGGAACTTTAGCCTTGTCTCCTTTGTTTTTCCTAGCACCATCCAACGCACTATCTCTCAATGCTCACTCTCCTGATGGCCTCTTCTGGAAAACCTTCTTGTTCGGGTAAATTGTCCAACTCCTCAGCTTATCTTACTTCTAAATCATTCCCCTTTTCTAGACCCCTTACCGATTGAAGGTGGGCGTGGCGTATTTCCTCAAATCCGAGAATCCATCACTTTATCTGGCTTCCATTCATCAGAGAATGAACACTCCTGATACCTTGCTCCACAAATATCATCACCTCCAACGTTTGCCCCTGCTGCCATCTCTTTGAAGAATTTGCTCTTCACTGCCTCAGGGATTGTCCAGTGGCTGCAAAGCACTGGGATTCCCTCTCTGTCCCATCCCTTCTCCTTCCAACTTTCCATTCCGACATTGATCAATGTGGATTAAAATTAACTGCTTGACCCATATCATCCATAGCTCTGGAGTTCCATGGTGTGTCCTTTTTCCTCTTACTCTTTGTTCATATTTGGCTTCAAATGAACAACATGCTCCCTAAACATGCCCACCCTACCACTTTCCTCAACTCCATAACAGGAAAGGCATTTGAATGGCAATTCTTGATTCAACCAAAAATTCCCCGCAACAGAAACCGTCCCTCAATTGTCTCGTTAGGATGGACACCACCCCCTAATGGCTGGTTTAAGCTCAACACTGATGGTAGTGGTTGCACCACAACTTCAGAAGCTTGTGCTGGCGGAATTGATTGTGATTGGAATGGTAATTGGATAACTGGGTTCTCATCCAAGCTGGGCTTAGCTTCAAGCCTAGTGGCTGAAATGATGGCTCTTCAACAGGGCCTCTATTAGATTGTTAGCCACCAACTCATTTAAAAGCTTAAGCTGTTAGAGAGAGGGGTAGCTTTATTATTTATACTTTCAACATCCTCAACCTCCTAATTGAAAAGCAAATCAACAGAGTGATTATTGAAGTGGATGCTATTCATGTTCTCAACCTTCTACACGAGACTATAACAGTAGTCACCGCCACCTTCATGTTATTTGCTCTTGCAACCCTCTCCACCAGTTGGGAGCGCCGCTGCTTAATCACGTCATGCAAGAGAGCAACAGGTGTGGCGACATCCTTTCAAGAGATGCACTTTCTCATTGTCTGGGGTTCTTAGTTTACTATGCCGGTTTGTATTAATTTCCAAAAATTGGAAGACAAGAGGGGTATGACATACCCAAAACTCTGTATTAATTTAATTTCATATTAAAATTGGAAAACAAGAGGGGTATGACACATGTTCTAACAAACTGATTGCGTATGGCTGGCAGTGTATATGAAGAGGCTGGTCCGCATCCGAGAACAGTTATAGCCATCTCCTCGACGATCGTCCAGGAAGTAGTTTTAAATAAGAGTACAAGTTGTACAACCAGAGAAGCAAAGGAGAGAGAAATCTTGTATTGAGAAAAAAAAAAGGAATGACTTTGGTGTATCCGGTCATTTTGGAGACACCGTAACTTTTGGCATAACAAAACTATTACGAGTATAACCAAAATTCATTACAAGCATAATAGAACCATAATAATGCATAACTTGTTTGTTATGCCTTGGTTGAGTTTGGTTATGTTTTGATTGATTTTTTGGATATTTATTGGTTATATCTTGTTTGGGTTCTGTTATGCTTATAATGAGTTTTAGTTATACTCGTAATGAAGAAATTATGTCAAAAATTACGATGTCTCCAAAATGACCGCGAATACCACAGCATCATCTGAAAAAATTAGGGGAATCGAATTGTGAAAACTGAAAAGAGTGTGAGGAAAAGCTCTTTAGAATTAGTCGAAGAGCCAGATATCCGATTATAAAAAAATAATAAGGGTATACTGTGAAACTACATGAAAGGTTCGTGGCACCGAGTAAATAGGGGTCCAATCCCCTTTGTCCTGAAAAATTCTATGACTGAGGAATTTTCTGGCTCTTAGATTGTATAAATTTTTTTTTTAACATTTTAAATTCAATGGCTGGAAAACCCTCGGCACCAGGCACCGAGTCACGAGAGTTTTTGGCACAGTCGCACAGGGGATCTTGCCTCCCAAAATTAACAGATACTACTACTAATAAATAATACTCCACTCGTACCAATAGGACAAACAGTTCATAGTTTCGCACTGCCTTCCGAACAAATTCGCGTATCCCTGATGAGTGACGAAGAAGCTTTTCTCACTTTGTGACTTCTTGGGCCCCAAGTTATCTATCAATTGTTATTGCATCAAAGAGGAAGAAACAGCTAAAATAATATTTGAGGTACAACAAAACCCATCTTGTCCTCTTTTAATTTCTTGTCCTTTTTTGTTTTTATTAATGTTCTGGTCTTTTGATTTCCCAATTACTCTGCTATAGCATAACCTATTTTGTGGGTCTGAAATTCTTTAATGTGCCTTCGGATGGTGAGAAAGTGTGTGATGTGAAAGGGAAATCATTTCTTACCAAATCTCATTAAAGAAAGGAAAAGGAACCAATCAAAACATATCGTTTTTCTTACCAAATGAATGAGTGATTTGATTAGAAATTTCAACACTAATAATTTGGTGATCCTATTTTCGATACCATGTGGTGGTTTGTCGCGGATGTAGCATGAGTAATATGAGCCCTATTTGTCATGTAGATCACATTTTACCAATGCAAATAATGACCATCACATGGTCACCAAAAAATGGGAATGGGAGATGTTGCCAAGCGGGGGAGCTTGGCAATGGTGCTGAGCGGCCAGTCCGTGCCGAGATGAATAGCTGGATCGGTCACTTGACACCACTGCCAAGCTCCTCCAAATGAGCTTTCTTTGCTTTGCTTACCAGATCATTCAATCCAAATGGGCTGTTAGTCCGATAACCAACTATGTCCAGGGCCGGCTTATGGCATAGGCGAGGGAAGCAATCGCTTCCGGCCCCCGAATTTTGGTCCAAAATTGAGGCCCCATTGTAATGTAACTTACGTATTAATATTAGAATATTTTCAAATAAAAACACAAACTAGATACTTGGTTTAGTAGTCGCATAATATTGTCATGCTATTGTGAGTGTATGGTTCGACTCCCATGCATCTCTATAATTGCAAGCATATTTTTTTTACATTTATATTGTCATAATTGTATTCTTTTAGTTTGATTTTTTGTACTTTCACCATTTTTTAAAGAAATCATGAATTTGTAAGGGCTCAATATACAAAATTTGCTTCGGGCCTCCAAAATTTATGAGCCGGCACTGACTATGTCTCATATGAATCCCAGTGGTTGGTTTAAAATCCCTCGCAAGATTTTGATTTTTCTTTTCTTCATTTTGTTCAACTATCCCAGATAGATGATATGAATGAAACATCAAATACATTTAGGGAGAGTGCTATTTTGTGTTTCTAATTTGTTTGTTTTGTATATTTTGTGTTCTTTGGAATGAACACAAGACTACAAATAATTCTTACATTGTTACAGGCCCTTTCAGGAATGAGAAAGGGAGAGAAAAGAAATGAATTCAACTCTATACTAAAAGAGTCAGTCCCCTCTTCCAATATAACTAAACACTCACAGACGTTTTGTTTTTTTTTTTTTTGTAACGCTGTTGTTCTCTATTTTTAGCACGTATTTTTGAAGGGTACTTTCATCAAATACGGAATGTGGGTCCTGTTTGATATGGTTAACAGGACTTTTCGGTGTTGGGATCGTATATTCCATGGGACAGTAGGAGTGTATGGAGCACATTGGCTTTTTACTTGTTAAGTTTCCATGGCCCGCTCAGTTTTGGAGAGTTGGCTGTGGTTGATGCATCAACCACTTCTTGATCCACAGACTGAGGTGAGCAAGTTATCCATTATCATGATGATTTGTCATTAGTAGTATCTGGTCGATATGTGTTAAGAAAATAGAGTCTCACATTCCTTGGGATTAGAATGGGTGATCACTTAATAACATCATCTCTCCACTCATTGCCAATTGGTTATGAGATGGATATAAAGTTTCTACATGGTATCAGAGCGGGGCCCATTTCACCCTACATTTTAAAAATTTACAATCCACACCCCACGATGACAGACCAGCAACAAAAAAAAGGTTGTACGATGATAGGACCTAAAAGTGGCCACACGAGACAGACCTCAAACGCGGCTACACGCACACGTGACAGACCTCAAACGCGGCTGCACGTGAGGGGGGATGTTAAGAAAATAGAGTCTCACATTACTTGAGAGTGGAATGGGTGATTACTTAATAACATCTGGGGCCTCTCCACTCATTGCCAATTGATTTTGAGATGGATGTAAAGTTTCTACATGTTATCAACAGTGAATAGTAGAAAACTAAAAGCTCATCCAACCCCCTCGGCACTTCAATTGAATTCCCACTATCAACTGGAAGTCTGGAGTCCTGTTTGAGGTGGAAAGGTGGATCATATTGAATTTAGTCTCGAATCATTTCCTAATTGGCGGTCAGCACTAAGCTCAACCACCCTCCGAGCTGTTTGTGAGATAGATACTAGAGAACGAAGCATTTGTGAAGGTTATGATTAATGGGACTTTCTTTCATTTGTGATGGCGATGATCACATCTTTTATCTTAAAATTTGATTTCACCAATTTCTTCCTTTTCACACGGAGTTGGCCTTCTTTTTCTTTTTTCAGAGGGGCTAGGATTAAGATATCTCTGTGTAAATGGAATCTTTAGAAGATCCCTTTTCTAACTCAAATAACTCCCCAGAAAGGCTATTTGAAGGCTCAGTTTAGCCTTTTGTGGCAATAGAAATAGCGTAGAGTGTCAAAGCAACTGGTTCACCAACCACGTGCGATCTTTTAGTGCCACAAAAGAACAGAATTGAATATGACTTAAAAATTTGATATTAAAAAAATCGTTTTCATAGTTTCAGTGGAAGGGGAAGCATCATGGAACATGTCTTGTTTGGGTATTAACAAAAGATAACTCTGCTTTCATAACATAGGAAAATGCATGCTTAATTTTATGCTGTTCCAGCCGCCCCCAGGTAACCCGGAAAGGCCGTGGACGCCTCGGTTGACTATGTCATTTCTTTCATCAAACAGATTAGTTTTAGTACCTAAAAGAAAAAGCACATTAGTTTAGATGTCTCTTAGTAATGGATACTCTAAGTATATTCTTGTCTTGATACTTTTTTATGGTATAACCTTCAAAAAATATTGTCTCCATAGAACTTGAGAGGTTCATGAAGGATCCTGGACTTTTCCCATATAGTATTTGTCAAGAGTATTGCCTTAGTTCTATTATTAAAGAGGCCAACAG
The DNA here is from genome assembly GCA_019656275.1 of Rhododendron kiyosumense. Lineage (NCBI taxonomy): Eukaryota > Viridiplantae > Streptophyta > Magnoliopsida > Ericales > Ericaceae > Rhododendron > Rhododendron kiyosumense. The sequence continues at coordinate 58,645 of BPLS01031345.1, forward strand.
GTAAATTGCTTGTCATAGTTTGCTTCTATAGTCCAAAACTTTTCCAACATGCTTTCTTGGCATTTGGACTCATATTCAAGATTCAACTTAATTTTACCTTTTAAAAGACCAGCAAAGGTAGTTGAGCCCATACATAAGACTAGAAAAATAAGAAAAGTACATTTGTTTTAAAGAGAATATATATATTGAATGGGGCAAGCAATCTAGTCACTGATAGCAAAATTGGTGTAAAAAGACATGCATGAGAGTCTTTTTTATATATAGATTGCAAAGCAACTGTGAGACTGAGAGAAGCGAGTCATTGAGAAATGTCGATACCCAAAAATCCTGCTTTGTCGGAGGAGCGAGAGGAAGAGGAGAGCTATGGGACGGCAGAGTACATGGACCCCGAACTCTACAGAGCAACTACAGAAGGTGATATTCTTGAATTCATAAAAGCGATGGAACATGGCACACTAGATAGGCACTATCACTCTCACTCACCAGCCGGCTGTGTCCAACTAGGTCCTCAGAAAAACACAGTTCTTCATATTGCAACAGGCTCTAGACACTATGAGATCGTTAAGCTCCTTTGCAAGGACTTACCATTCTATGTTGCTGAAAAAAACTCTAAAGGCGACACTCCACTCCACATCGCAGCAAGAGCAGGTGACTCGTTGCTTGTCACGCTACTGATCAATTGTGATTGGAGAGAAGGTGCTTTGGAATTGGAGAATGAAGAGGGTAATACTGCATTGCATGAGGCGTTACGGCATCAGCATCGGAAGGTGGCTTGGATTCTTATAAAAAAGAATCCAAGCGCATGGTATTCGGTTAATAAGGAAGGGAAGTCTGTGCTCTATCTGGCAGCAGAAGCTGGTTATGTTGACCTTGTTAAGCTGCTTATGGATAATCCTGTTGGGAATTGCAGCGTCGAAGGGAGTTTCAGAAACAAGTCAGCAGTTCATGCTGCTATCCTTGGAGAACACATAGGTAACTAATTCTATATGAAGTGCTCCATCTTCTCTATGCGTGTGTGTGTGCAGGGGCGGAGCTGTTGTGGGGCCAGCGGGGCTCCCCGACCCACCCACTTTTTAGAAATTAGTATGAAATAGAATTTTGGTATAATCATTATATTAGTATTTTTTAATATATGATTTAATCTATTAATTCAAGTAAACTTACATTGACTTATGAAATTCTGTGAATTACTTTCATAGATAAGTAATAAGTACTTGTGTTTAGTTACTTGAAGAAAAAACGAAACAACTTCACATACATATTGACCCAAAATAATCTGCATGTGTATTATATGAAAAGTCCAAAACACAAAAGACAATTAATATAAAAACTACTTTTTCGAATGAAATTGTCTCTCTTCGGCCCATCTCGAATCAAAATTCTGGCTCCGCCACTGTGTGTGTTTTATGGAATATAATTTTGTTCTCTTTTCATCTTTTTTCTATTTTTACATCTTTTTAGAGGTTGTAATATAGTAATGCTCTTTTGACCCAGGTGATAGGGTAGTTAATTAGCCTGTTTAGGAATAAATTCACAATATGAGATAACAAAGAGGGGAAAAAAATGTTACTAGGAAAAACCTTCATATTCTCATGCTAGATTTTGATTAGGAGCTGATATCATTTTTGTTTTGTGCCACACTTGTAAGCTAGAAAGACCAACTAATGCATTTGCGTTGTCACTTTTCAGGGTAACTTTTTACATCCTATCTGAGAATACTCAGAAAGTCATTTGGAAAAAGAATACACAGAAAGTTGACTCGGTCGCCTTTGTTTATTTCAGCTGCTAATGGAAAATACTCATCCTTTTAATCATCTACCAATTTTGTCTCTCTGATGGTCCATATTCCATCTACATTAGGTGGAGCAAATTCCTTGTGTACTTGTCTGTTAATTGGACTTGGGTTCATCCCCTTGCACTTGGTTTGTCCCCTACCTGATTTTAGCGTTGTACGTATGCGCTTACATCACTACATCAAAGTCACTCTAAGTGAAGAAGACAGGTCAAGTAAGCTAGTATTTTGAAATATAGCTTGTAGAAATGGACAAATGGTGGTCCCGTTCCAACCTTGAGTAAGAAGTTATCCCTTTTCCAGAACTGATAACACACATCAACAAGGATGGTCGATGCAAAATATTCTATGCATACTTGAGTTGTTGGATTTTGCAATTCTTGTCCTAGTTGCTAACTGGAAGAAATGGTTTCGAATTTACATCCTTGGCTTTGCCTTCATTGAAAAATTTTCATTGTTCGTCCTAAGTCCTAACACTAGCTTTCTTTGAGAACAATACTCAGATGTCCTAAGGCTATTGTGGGACAAGGACCAGTCCTCCTTCCACTTGAGATGTGATGAGGAGGGGAGAAATGCACTTCACTTTTCTGCATCTTTAGGTTTTCTTGAAGGGGTCAAGTTCTTGCTAAGCAATTTTTGCGCTGCTGCTTACCAAAGGGACAAATACGGTCTCTTTCCTATTCACACAGCGACGAGCAGAGGCCATGTCGACATAATCCAAGGGATGCTCCAGCACTGCCCTGATTCAAGGGAACTGCTCACTTTACAAGGTCAGAATATCTTTCATGTCGCAGCCAAGAGTGGAAATGACAAAGCAGTTAGTTCTATGCTTAATATGCCTGAGCTGGAAAAACTCTTAAATGAGAAGGATGATGAAGGAAACACGCCTTTGCATGTCGCCACTATTTGTGGGCATCCGAGGATTGTTAGTGCTCTAACAGGGGATGAGAGAGTAGTCCTAGAGCTCGAAAACAATGACGGGTTAACAGCGCTGGACATTGCTGAGGAATATATGGAAAGAATGGCATCATTTCGAAAGGTATGTTCTATATGCAAGTACGCTGAAAATTTTACAAATGCCCAGAACACCTTGATGAGCTTTGGTCTTTAGGAAAGCAAATAAAGATTTTCCTTGTTAGGCCCAATTTTGAATGGCTCCCAATTTGCATAGAGTTGATTTATATGTATATAAAATGACACAAGGCAAAAAGAGACCCAATTAGAAAACAAGGCCCAAAACAGCAGAAACATTTCAGAGTAGATTTACCATCAATTGTAAAAAAGTTGTCCGCAGAACTAGCGTATGAAGATTTATTTGATAATCTTGCATCTCAGAGAGCTAGAAAAATGACTTCGATTTGGAGTTATCCAACAAATTTGATCGAATGTGAAATGGCCTATCTTGGACTGTCGACCTTCAATTCCCTTGAGCCACCCCGACAGGGATAGTGTGTGGTGACTGTTATTTGCACTTTTTTGTATTTGGTTTTTGTGGATGTAAGATTGCTACGCAGAAAATTACACTTTATACTGTGCAGCGGCTGACCTGGATGGCCCTGAGAGTTGCTGGTGCTCCGCGATCTCCACACGCAAATGTTTCCAAAACTAAAAAACCCTCAAGTGCTGGGCAAAATTCCGAGCTGGAAAATTACAAGGACAAGGTCAATGTTGTTCTACTGGTGGCAACACTAGTCGCAGCAGTAACTTTCACCGCTGGTTTCACTGTCCCTGGTGGCTACAACAATTCCAACCCGGACCAAGGCATGGCAACCATGCTAGCAAAAGTGAAGTTTCAGGAGTTTGTGATTTGCGATACCGTAGCTATGTACAGCTCCATCATAGTTACTGTCACACTCATATGGGCACAGTTGGGTGACCTCAGTTCGATGCGTGTTGCCTTGAAATTGGCGGTGCCACTTCTGGGGATTGCACTCGCCATGATGTCCATAGCTTTCATGGCTGGTGTCTACCTTGTGGTGAGCAAACTCCATTGGCTTGGAAATATTATCCTGGTTATGGGCTCCAATGTTCTTTTCGTGCTCGCAGCACTCTTTGTGCCCCTCTGCTTTTTGGGTTCATCCAACTACCGTATCTGTCGCCGACTAGCACACTTTCCTTTTCGTCTCCTACTCTACGCATTTGGAAGCTACACCGACCGTGATGAAAAGGAAGCCTAGGGAAGTTCGTTCGTGGCATAGGATCCTTTGTCTATAACCTATCCCATCCTTCTGTTTCAAATTTCTTCCCCACCGCAGAATCAATGTTGAACAGCTGATGGTGCGGTAGAGAAGGAAATTGAGGCAGAAGGACGGGGGAGATTTGGACGTTTATCTATGTACAACCTGGCCTTGTGTTATTTCTGTTGTGAATAATCTAGGTTGTGGAATAAGTTTGTTGGGACCAATGAAATGTTGGTCCGATGGTATGTGGCTGGCGCAAAGAGACTTCTGTAGAAAGAAGTCTCGGGAGAAGTTTAGACTCCTTGGGTGCATGGGTTTGATGGGGAGTCGTGTAAAAGGATCATTGTTATTGTTAATACTTGTGTGTGAAGTAGAAGGAAAAGGAGCATGCATGTAGATATGTAATAATGACAGTCGTGGATAAGACATTGTACATGTTGTCGATTAAGATATGGTGCTTCTTTGAATTCAATCCGGTAAAGTGCGTTGAGCGAATTATTTATTCAAATTAGACTCCTTGGGCTCATGGGTTTGATGGGTATTTGTGTAAAAGGGTCGCTATTATTGTGATACGTGTGTTAAAAGGAAAATGAGCATATGCGTATGCAATGACCATTGTGGAGAAGATGACGTACGTGTTATCAAATATTTGATATGGTGCTATTTTGAATTTGATCTGATAAAGCGCGTTGAGCAAATTATTTATTCAAGTTAAGTCTCATCAAACATTGACAGTCAAAGTGGAACTAATGAAAATGAATGGTTAGACTGTCCCTTTTTGTTTTCAAAACCAAGATTTGATCTAGGGTTGATAGATATCCTGTAAATTTTTAACTTGTTCTTAAATAATGGATGGTTAGGTACTGTTCCTTTTTGTTTTTGTTTTTAACACCAATATTTGATCTTGGGTCGATAGAGATCTGGTATATTTCGTTTGTTTTACCATGTGAATCGTCTATTCGACAACCTAGTGAACCCAAATGAGCTCCATGATAAACTCTCTGTCCCCTTTTTTAAAGTCCAATATTTTATTTTTAGATTGCTCCTTAATAAGTTTCAATTTTGCAAAGTTAGTGGATAAAATTTAGCACGTTTTTTATTTTGCCCCTAAAAGTAGATTCCATTTTGAAAAGTTAGTAAGTAAAAGTGTAATGATGATATCTCTATAGAGGATAAAGAGGAAAAGTTATAACTTTTGAAGTGTAATAGTAATAATGATCCTCTAAAAAAATTGAATTTATGAAGTGGGACTCTTAAAGAGAGACAGAGGAAGGAAGTGGAATTTATTAAGGATGTCCATTTTGAACAAATAGACAACTATTATTGTTAATACTTATGTGTAAATTAGAAGGAAAATGACCATGCATATATGTAATGACTGGCGTGGGGAAGACGATGTACATGTTATCAAATAAGATGTAGTGCTTCTTTGAATTTGAGCCAATAAAACGCGTTAAGTAAATTATTTATCTAAGTTCAATCCGATTGAATATTGATAATCAAAGAAAGAACCATTCGCTATTAGTAAAAAACTGGATGGTTATTCTTCTTTTGTTTTTGTTTTTAAGACTGTTTGATCTGAAGTCTGACATTTCTGCTAACCACTGGTAGCTCACAAGGGCATTACTGTCTCCAATTGTGCATGTCTCTTCTTGACTCATATTGTACTTGCGCAAAAAGAGAATATTGTACTTGCGTTAAAAAAGGGGAAATTCTCCACAGAAGGCGTGGACTAGGGTTAATCACCAATACATGGTCCCCAGTTTACAATTTACCTATACATGGTAACTACTATTTTAATGACCAATACATGATTAACATGTCTTGATAGGATCATTTTGCCCTTACATCAAAATGATGTCGTTTTGATTTCCTCCCAAAAGTCCTTGGGAGTTTAAAAATACAACTGTGAATTTATTGCATACGACCCATATTTTAAGTAAGAAATATTTGGACAAAAATGCCCTCAATAGAATTGACGAAAATGCCCATAAATTTAGTATATATAACCATATCCATACAACCACACCATTACAACACAACCCACTCCTCCCTCCTATTCCATCCATTATTTTCCTACCTTCCTTCCTTCCACCATAGCTGAAACTTTGGAAAACCAGGAGCTTCCACCATTGACCCAGCCTGCAGAGACCCGTATTTTCAAAAAATCGTTTAAAGGTTTTATTAATGTTAAAATATCGAATGAATGTGAAATTTGTGAAATTTATTAGATTTGGGGTCAATGTAATAGGATTGAAAGTGGAGGGGGTGCAAGTGTGGTTGGTGTGTACCCTAGTATATATATGTGTGTGAGGGTGTAGAGGATTAAAAATCCCCAACCCTCTCTCTCCCTCTCCCCGATCTCTCTCTCGGCTCCTCTCTTTCTCTCTCAAACTCTCGCACTCTAACATCCCAAAATACCTCGAACCCACCTCGTTCCGCCGCAAAGTTTTCACATTCAAGTGTTCTAAAGCTTGGTGGGTTTGAGCTCGGAGAGGAGTATTCGGTTGATTCAAGATTTTTGGAGCTAGAGCTTGCTTGATTGAGCTTGGGTTTCGTTCTTCGACTTTGAGGTAGGGATTTTTCACTTCTATTACATGTTTATGTGTTGATTTGGTGTTTGAATCGCACCCTAGATCGTTGGTTTTGTTGTTGGAATTGTTCTAGTGAAATCTGAAAGTCGTGCACTGACAACCCAAGTCCTACCGGTAGGAATTTTGGCCCTACCAGTAGAAACGTTGTCCAGTAGAGTCATTTTCGTGAAAATGTGGTCTTCTAGCTGTAGGAAAAAGTGTCCTACCAGTAGGAAATGAAAAATTCAGCATTTTGGCAAAATTTCGGATGGGCATAACTTTTTCATTCGAACTCCATTTTAGGCAAATTTTATATCGAAATTTATGTGCCAGAAGTCTACTTTCCAATGGTGGTGGTCTCTGTAACGACCCGGATTTTTGCCCAATTTTTTTCGAATAAAGAAATTATTTTTAATCAAATAGTCTATAGTAATCGATTAACTATTTTAAAGTGTAATTAGATTAAACCAGAACCTAGATTAATTTTTCGTGACTAAAATTAGTTTAGCAAAATTTTAATTCAACTTGTAATTATAAATGTGTGTGCATATTTATCTATATTATTCATACTAATAATCATCCCACAATTTATGGGATTTGGTTACCCATCTCTCACCAATTTCTCCCTCTATCTTTATTTTTTTCACTTACCCACTTCCCTTCAAACTCTTCCTAAACTATATCTCTTTTTAATCTCAATAACATCCCACCTCCTTCCAATTACTCTATAAAACCAAACCCCCCCTTTCCCATTCTCTATTATTCGGCTGTGAGAGAGAGAGAGAGAGAGAGAGAGAGAGAGAGAGAGAGAGAGAGAAGAAATCTAGAAAAAGGAGAGAAAAAAAAAAAGAGAAAAGATCGATCACCCAATTTCAATTTTCGTCCATATCACGTCCCTCTGCTCACGGCCTGTTTCTTCCTAGTTGCTGACGTTTTTAGGTCTAAGTTTCTTCACAAATGTTGTAGAGGGCGTCGAGATCTTCGATTTCGACCCAAGAATCACCCAAAAAGGTCAAGGATTGATAGAGTTATCGCTGTACAAAGTTCAGTAAAATTCTCGGATTTCTGTTTCCAGACAGCAAACAGGACTTATGAAAACCCCCACTTTTCTCCTAAGCCCCGTTTGATAACCGTAGTAGCTATTGGGATTGGATTACCAATCCCATGGGACTACTAATAATGTGTTTAGTAACCAAAAACGAGTTGGGATTACTAATCCGTAGGACTAGGAAGCCGGGGATTAGGGGGTATTAGCAATACCCCGGGGGACTTGGTATTGATAGTCCAAACCCAACCCCTTCTCATTACCAATTTCTTCTATCAATCCAATCCCATCATCTAATTCCATTTCAAACAAACATGATATTAATAATCATATCATCTAATCCCATTCCAAACAAACAAACTCATTATCAATCCCTTCTCATTACCAATCCCATCTCCTTACGAATCCCAATCCTAATCCCATCTCCTTACGAATCTCATCCATCTATCACTGTTATCAAACGGGGCCCTAGTTCGAATGGTTTTCGGGCTTCGACTTCTTCACAGAACTTGTACAGCGTTTCAAGATCTTCGCGTTAGACACAAGAATCGTCCAGAACGGCAGAGGTTTGATCAAGTTATTCCAGTCCAAAGTTTCTGCTAAAATACCGATCTTTCGCCGCCAAACGAAAACCCACCGACTTCACCGAATCGTTTTGTCCAGATTAAAGGTAGAATAATCTCTCTCCTACTTCTCCTAAGTATATTAAGTAATTACGTATCAATTTTATGATCCGGAATGAAAGAAATCGATCTCGACGTCGCGTGGTCGAGACCGGCCATTCTCCTCTGTTTATTTATTTCTTCGGCTGTGAACAGTGAATCCCACGAGATGGGTATTAAATTTTTTTTTTGATAAAATAACACTTTGGTCCTCCTAAATTATTTAAGTGTACTAGTTTTGGTCCAAATGTCTGATATATATTATAATTAGCCCCTAAGTATATTAATGCTTTAATATGTTAGTGTTAATTAAAAAGAAACTAAATCGGCATAGGACGGACGGAACCCAGTTGTTCGTATGCTACTGTTGTTAAGCGTTAGAACAAAAAAACAGAAGATGACCCTATATTGCAGTTACACCCTGAGGTTGTTTAGTATAGAAATTTGGCCCAATTAAGTTATTGACTTAAAACGATTAGACCCGTAGGTTACTTAATTGTATAGTTTTGACCCCATTGTTATATTATCGCTAATATGTTAATCTAATTTCATAGAGTAAATTATTACAAGCCTAGACTTATTAGTAATTGAACAAATTAACTTTCTCTAATAAAGATTTCCATTAATATTATCAACTTCTTGGCCACACAAGACTAAGGGCAACGGTCCATTAATAAAAAGTTTATGATTGCATTGCTTGTTATTGTCTTAATTATTATTTTGATTAATTGTATATTGCTCCAATACTTGATTTGAATGCTAGATTGGACCCTAGAGACATGGGGTGGTATGCGAATAGAATTCACCTAGACGATGTTAGATAATGGATGAATTGGAAAGTTTTATTTTTAGAATGCCTACAGGCGTGATTTTGAGATGTGATGAGATATGTGATGAGATTTGTGATGGTTTGAAACTGGCAAAGTAAGCCCAGTGGTGATTGATGAAATGATACTGGCAAGAGTCCAGTGATAAATTGAAACTGGCAAAGTAAGCTCAGTGATGATTGTGATGATTGTGAAGTGGCACATAAGATAGGTGAACCCTAGTTATGATTCGGGCATGATAAGCTTCCTTTTGTTGTAATGAGAGGGATACACGCTAGGTACATAACTGATGTAACGACCCTGATTTTCGGTCGTTAAAAATTTCGTTAAATATTTGAATTTTATTTTTATTACTTGGATTTGCTTTTAATTTCCAAAGTTTGTCATAATTACGTTTTTACCCTTGAAATTTGTTTCTTGTATTCAAACCTTACTTAGCAAGCCTAGTTAGCTTCTAAACCGAGCTAGGAAGCTATCTAGTTACTTTTCCCTAACCGCAAAATGACCGTTTTGCCCCTCATTGAAACTTTTGAACCTTTTGAACCCTAGATCAAGAATTGATTTTTCATTTTCTTTTAAATATTTTTGTTTTACCCTTTGTCCATTGGGTAATAAATGTTAGGGAAACTATTATCCATTGGATAATAGAACCCCATTTATTTATATTAAATATATATTTGGTTAAAGTACTAAGAATATTAAAAAGTAACTTTTTGATTACTTTAAAGTACCTTTTTGGATTATTTTATTATATAATTACCCTAGCAACTATTGTCCATTAGATAATAGAAGTTAGGGGAGTTATTACCCATTGGGTAAAAGGTTAAATCTTTCACCTAGTATGTGGATGGATTAATCTAGTCTTTTTCTTAAAACCCATGTGCCAAAGTACCCATTATTTTAATATAAAAGTACTTAATACCAAGATTTCCCAAAGTACCCTTATTTATGTTATGCTAGGGTTTTGATTCTTCCTTGATACATAAGTACTTATGTATATATTACTCTAGTACTTGGTTGTTTTAATTGGCTATGAACCCATGTGCCCAATTAATTGTTTAAGGGAAAAATCTAGTCTTTTAAAATCCCCTTGATCTCATGGTACAAAAGTACCCTTTGTTTATTATTCTTGTGCATTGTATGTATATATATATGTACTTGAGAGAGAGAGAGAGAGAGGGAGAGGAGAGAGAGGCCGGAGAGAGAGAAAGAGAGAGAGAGAGAGAGAGAGAGAGAGAGAGAGAGAGGAAGGAAGGAAGAAGGAAGGAAAGATTTTGATTGTACCTTCCATGATCTTTTATATCATCCTAGTCCTTGGTGTATCTATCTTCCTAACTAAGTAACTAACTCTCCATTAACCTCCATGTACTTCTTTGATTTGTTTGAACCCTTAGATCTTGTACAATTCCCATCTCCACCATTCAATTGATTCAAGAATCTTGTACCAATGTCTTTCTTGCCCACCAAGATCAAATCCTAGCATTGCAAGTCTAGGGTTAGTCATTGATCTTCCATGATCTCTTGCCAAGTGTCAAAATGAGACTTAGAGAGAGAGAGAGAGGAGAGGGCCAAGGCTTTGCCTATAAATAGAAGCCATTCCAAGCTTCAAAACTCACACCTCAAGCATTTGCTCTTCCTTCTTTCTAAAAACTATTTCTGGGCAGCCTACTGTCCCCTCAGAAATCCCCAGTTTTCTCCTGTTTAGAGTAGTTTTTAGAACCAATTTCCTTCGGGAAAGTTGTAGAGCACTTCGAAACCTTCAAGTTAGACCCAAGAACCACCCCAATCGGTTAAGAAATGACCAAGATATTGGCATCCGAAGTTCAGTAAAATTTCGGATTTCCAAATTCCAGACAGCTTACTGTCTTTTGCTTTACCCCCATTTTTCTCCAACCTAAATTCATTTCTAGGATTAACTTCCTTCACGAGAGTTGTACAGGGTTTCGAGATCTTTGATTTCGACCTAAGAACGATCGTATTCGGCCAAAGATTGACCGAGTTACTGCCATCCGAAGTTCGGTCCAGATTTGGAACTTTCACCGCCGGTAGAATTTTCCAACTTGCTTATTCGGCCCCGACTAGTTTCGGATCAAGGTAGGATACCCTTACTCCCATCCCTATGTATATATAGTTTATCTTGAATTACTTTTCTTCTCAGGTATTTGTATTTAAGATGAATATGAGCATGCAAAGATGAATTGCTTGTATTGCTTGTGGTATAGAATAGAGTTGGACGATCTTGTTGAATGATTGTTGTTTACGTATGTGATATATCCTACCACGGAGTCTTTGCATGTAAACGAGACACGAGAACCGAGAAAGTAGAAACATAACACCTAGGGTGTGGATAATGATGAGATGTGTTTTGAAACCGCGATGTGGCCGGACTTGGTAGCCCATCGTGTGGATTGTGAAAACCGCAACGTGGCCGGACTTGGTAGCCCGTTGTGTGAATGAAAACTCGTAATGTGGCCGGACTTGGTAGCCCATTACGTGGGTTGTGAAAACCACAATGTGGCCGGACTTGGTAGCCCTTTGTGAAGATTACCAATAGGGCCGGACGTGGTAGCCTTATTGGTAATATGGCTTGGTTCTCCATGGAGAGGAGCCAATGCAAGTTTTGTGTGCCAATGGGAACCCGGTGCGGCGGAACCATTGTGAGGATACTCGGGAACCCAAAACGGCGGAACCGAGGTTGGGTGCGTATGGCTTGGTTATCCGCGGTACGGAGCCAATGCTAAAGATTTTGAAAGGCTTGGTTATCCGCGGTACGGAGCCAATGCTAAAGATTTTGAAAGGCTTGGTTATCCGCGGTACGGAGCCAATGCAAATGATTTTGAAATATGTTTTTGTAAATGGAAATGATTGACACGGTCTACGACGAGTCGCGTAGGAGAAATAAAGAGAAACTTGGACACCAACGTTAGATCGAGAATGTGGATGTGTTATCGTTATTAGTTTGATTTCTATGATCGTGTGTTTGTAAGTTATGAGTTAGCGGGTATGGGGTTACTCTATTGAGCTTTCGTAGCTCACGGCGTTGCCTTTTTGGTGACCCTGACATATTATATCAGTGGCGACGCTGGTATAATGTGTCAGACCTTGTAGATGATCAAGATGAACAGTTCACTTGGAGGCGTTCGGAGCTGAGGAGCTGGCTAGGATGAAGAAGCAAGAGGAGCTGTAGTTAGGAAGCCTTAGTTTCCCTTCCTTTTGTAATAAAAGTACTCCTATGGGGGTTATGTTGTAATAAAGAGTTAGACTCTATTTTGAAATTTCAATAAAATTGTCTTATTTAACGTACCCTAATTTTGGGGGCTAGGTACATAACTGAGGTGCAATCCGCAACAACAAAAGAAAGTGAACTTATGGGACAGGGCATAGCTAGCGGTTGGGGAGGAAAGATCCCGCGGAGGAGATCTTAGATTACACGTCAAGTTAATGGATAGTAATAAACCGATTTATGTGGATCAAACTCTGTTTTACTTTTTTGCATTACTATTATCCTGCTGTTTACTAGCTGTAAAGTAAGAGGGGTAGTTGGATTGGATTATTCTAGTGGGTGATTTATCACTCACGGATACGTTTGTATCCTGGCAAATCGTTTGCTTCGGCGATCAATTTGCCAGATGGGCAGGATTCAATGATGGTGCAGTTCGACACGAAAAGAATATCAGGAACGAAGATCGAGTATGCTTGGAATCTGTATCAAGCCTAGAGTCGGCTCTGAAGTTAATGTATTTTGGATTACTAAATCTATCTTGAGTTGGAAATAAGTAAACTTTATTTAGGAAATTATATTTATTTAGCAAATTTTCTTAAGAAAATTATTTTATTTTGCTTCCGAAAAGTCGGAGCGTTACAGTCTCATCTCCTAATTCTTAACCAATAAGATTTGGTAGCCAAAATAAGATAGATATGTTCGTAGATGTTGGAAAATCCTTTTCCTTAGAATCGTTTGGGTGAGACACGGGTGTTCTTAGGTTCTCCTGAGTACTAGTTGAATGGGTTGACAAGGCTAGTGGTACACTTAACGCTTGGTAGTGGACGTTGGGTTCCGTATGAGTCGTTTGACATCGAAACGAATGTTTAGAGAACATAAGGGATACATGTAAGTGAAAGTCGTATGTGTTGACATGTGATGTGAGAAACGAATGCACCGAACACTTCTTTGAGTTAAGCAACACTAGGCGCAAATACTTGAGACATTTCCTTGTGTTTGATATATGGTATACCTCTTGCGTAACTTATACGATTTTACGAGTTGCAAGGTGAAAATCTATGAATCGTTGTGAAAGAATATCTCTTGATTTGTGAGTGCTTGTATGGTGATAAGAAACTAATAACGTTATGATCGTGAATTGATTGAGATGAAATCGTTTGTACTACCCCTTTGTGAGTAAGTCTTTGTTGTGAATTCATTATATGTGATTGAGATGAATGGCTGTGTTGTGAGGTGTATTGGAGGAATTGTGGTACGGTGACCTATACTACGTGATTCGATTTAGTTCCTTTAGTGAGGAAGGTATTTGTAAGGAGTAGCGGGACTCCATAAATAGCTCGGAAGGAGCATTCGTTTATGACGTGTGATGTGGGATTGCAACGGTGAAATATATGAGTAAACGTAAAGGTTTATTTGATGAATATACGAGAGAAGTGATTGGTTGCTGAAACAACATCATTGAGTCATGTATCAACAGGTCTTTTTTTTAAAACATGTGACGTTATGACTAAAGTGAAGTCGATGAGCGGATAGAGTATTCGGAATAGGATGTTGTGCTTAGCCTACAGTCTTGATGTGTAGTCACGGTACTTCATCTATGTCGTCGATATTGGGACAATCACTAGTCATGTTTTGTTTCTACTTTGAGATACCTTACATTGTTTCCGTTATTCATTCTACCTGTCATCCCATTTGCATATAATGGTTGTGTAGATTTCTCTACTGGGCTAGTGTAGCTCAACCTATCAATTTTCAGGTGTGAACCCGGAGCAATAGAATGGAGTGAAGTGCATGCGTTCAAGTGCATATTTTCGAAAGAAGTGGCAAAGGAGACTCATGGACTTTTGATAAAATATATTTTGAGAATGTAATAGAACTTTAACTCTATTTCTTTTATGATGTAATATATCCAAACTCTTGGAGTTGAATCTGTAATTTTAATGATTAGGACATGGTGAACTCTTTTGAGGTGTCATGTAAGATAATGTGAGGAGTTTTATTTATGAAAAGCTATCTTTATTTATGTTGAAAATCGAGAGTGTGACACAACCCACCTTCTAAATCTCACCTCCCAACTCTCAATGAAAATCTTAATTTTTTTCCTCTCCTTCCTTGCTAAAGAACAAGTATTTGACCCAACAAATGAAAGCAATATACACTTCGAACTTGGTCTTTGGAGATTAGATTCATTTGCAACTAACAT